>PVIC010050728.1:0-12719 GCA_004025085.1 Thryonomys swinderianus
ATAAAAACAAAATTTGGGAGGACCCTATACATGAAGGAGAAGAAGCCTCTCGGAGGGGAACTGCCAAAAAAAGAAAGAAAGTTCAGAGGTCAAATAAAGAAAAAACCAGTCAGATGCCACAGAAAAACCAAAAGACATGAGGGCTGAGAGGAAAAAGCACCTCATTCAGGAGCCAAAAGGCAGCTTCAGGTGGGCACCGAGCCAAGGGCTGAGGCTGCTGACGAAAACCCAGCAAGATGTGCCAAGCTGTGAAGTTACCCGAAGCTGCACAGAAACATCACCTTTGCGGTGACCCTGGGGGACAGTGTTTAAGAGACGTGAAGCCAGGTCATCTTCCAGGCAGAAGAACAGAGACGCAAACAGTGAGTCCTAGATCAGCAATGATGCAACCAAACAAGAGCCCGCAGTGCCAGGGACGTCTAACGAAGGGAGGTGGGTGAAGCTAAACAGAAACTGGAGGGGAGTGGAAGAAATCAGGGGAACAACTTACAGTGGCTACAGCACCCCTAGGAGATGGGGCGGGACTCTGACAGTGGGCTGACTACGTCTTGAAGGGAGGCACAGAAACATGCCCGTCTTGATACGTCTTTGTACCCTATCTTTACGGTGCTTAAAAAGCCAGTCGTCTGTGGAGCAAAAGGTACCAGCTTGGCACCGCTAATGGGAAATTCTAGAATTTCTAAAATGTTGGGGGCAGAAAAGGAACAACAGAAATAAAAATAAGTGAATTTTTAGAGGTGCACGTGACGCTGTGGGGATACAGGGTGTCCGGCAGGATGTGCATGGCACGCCTGTCAGTCCCGATGCCCGGAAGGCAGAAGCAGGACTAGTGCAATTCAAGACCAGCCTGGCTGGGGCCGCGGGAGAGTAAATATCCATCCCCTAAAGAAGAGGATGAAATATGTGGGGGCGGAGAGACGGGACGCTGGGACTGTGGCCGAACCGATGTGGCAAACCTTCAGCACGGTTGATACTGAAATCTGGACACGTGGAGAGTTGCCACTATCCGCTCTTGGGCGGTTTAAATGTTTTTCCAGATTAAGGAATTCTGAAAACAAATCTCAGAAAGGCAGGGCCTCCTCAGCAACTGTGTATCTGCCCAAGCAAGAGCTCCCCAGGCCGGCGCGGCTTCAGTCCACCCACCCGGAGTGACACGTACCAGCGTCCGCTTACGACAGGTGCAGGGCAGCTTCCGCCCCGCCCCCTGCGGCCACGCCCCCCTGCGGCCACGCCCCCTGCGGCCACGCCCCCTGCCGCAGCCTGGCCCCACACGGCCCCACCGCGGGTCCCGCCTGGAAGCAGCAGGCGCCCACACTGGCCCGGAGTTCCAGAAATCCAGCACCCCACGAATTCCAGAGAAGCCTAACAGCTGTGCCAGACCAATCTTCCCAAAGCTTTCCTCCAGTTATTACAAAACAATAACCAGGCCTCTTTCATCCCCATCTCAAAACAAGGACCACCGTGACCCACGCAAGACTGAGACGGCACCCCATGGTTATTCTCACAACAGCATTGACCCGTGATGTTAAAAATGCTCCTGGGCATGATGGCACACGCCTGAAATGGCACACACACCCCGGAGGCTGAGGCAGGACCGCCGTGAGTCTGAGACCAGCCCACGCTACACTGAGAGTTCAAGGCCAGCCTGGACTCCCTGCGGTGGAAGGAGAGGCTTCCTCACTATTAATTAAACCGCCAGTTAAATACAATACCTGGAACACCCCCACTTAGTATTTGCGAATGGATGTGCAGTCTGTGAGACACACACCGTCCCTAGGACGTGCCCTGGGGTCTTGCATGCTCCTGTGCGGCCCAAGGTCAGGAGGGCGGATGCGAGGACGCAGCCCGACCCCTCCGCCCCCTCGGCCGGCACAGCGCGGCAAGCAGCGGCGCCCAGGACCCAGCCCCGCAGAGCAGACCAGGCTGGCGCCCGCGGGCCTCACACCAAGCGGGGCTCCCTCGCTCCCTCTGAGCCCTCTGAGGAAAGCTCAGGCCGACTCCTCAGCATACTACGCCTGCTGTGCTCTCAGCACAGCGCTTGGGGTCGGGCTGCGTGGCCTCCACCCTACTCAGGAGCGGAGAACTGGACCCAGTGAACCCACAAGAGCAGACAGTTCCCATCCAGAAAGCCCAGCCAGGTGCCATGCCACGTCCCGGCAGCCGCCCCGCGCCTGGGTGTGCCCGATCTCCTCCCAGGCCCGCGCAGGGCCGGAGCACTGCACTGTTCACACCCCGAGGACGCTCTGGGACCCGCGGGGGCGCACGTGCTCGGTCTGAGCCCAGGTCGCCCCAAGCAGAATCACTAAAGACCCCTCCTCCGCCCACTTCGCCTTTGGCGGGAGAACCGGCTGCGCGTCCACCAAGCCCCCCGTGTGCCCGAGGCCGGCGCGGGTGCAGCAGGGGTCGGTGCCCAACCGAGGGCAGCCCAGACGTCCACAGAGCAGGTCATCCATGCAGCTGCCCCCTCTGCTCCCAGGAAGACTCCCCACCCCCACTTCTGGGGTCAGGTCATGCTTTCCACGTCCTGTGTGGCACCACGAAAAGGCCGGGACCCCTCCAGTGCCTCTGCCAGCAGCCCCAGCAGCTGCCAGGCTCTGTGCTGTGCCCGCTCTCTTGGGCCCCACAGCGCGGTGCTGAGCCTTCTCAGCCGGCAAGGAGACCTCGGGTTTTGCTTTTCTCTGGGGGTTATCTGCTGCGTCTCCTCCTCCACGGTCCTGGGGTCCCACACGGCAGCCAAGCGCTGTCCCCCTGAACTACACGACTGGCCCCCCCATGGCCAAGGTTCCACACCAGCGAGTCACAGAGTCCGGGGCCCTCTGCGCCTCTACACACCGCCAGCCTCACGCTGCAGGTAATGTGGCAGGAGCGGCTCCCTCCGCCGTCTCTGCCCCGCCAGGGCCTGCCCAGCCCTCCTGCCAAACAAGCACCACCTTCCCCAGCCGACCACAGAGGGAGGACTTGCAGACAGGGAGATCCGGCCCGGCAGCCAGCGGCCTCCCCACCCGCCCAGGCCACCGACCACATCGCAGAGGACTCCCCAGCCCTGACTCTTGCTTCAACTTTAAACCTTTGGAATTTCAATCAATAGCCGAATTTGCAACAAGTATTGCATCTTCCACGGAAGAAGGAATTCCCAGTGCCTCCTGCAGTGTTTGTCAAAGTCCAAGCCAAATCTCCTACGTCACTAAAGTGGAAAGTAAATAATTTAAATGCTGAGTGAAATGATTATGGAAAAATAGTCTTATTTCACTAAATTTATTCCTTTGAGTACAATAAATATTTTTAAACAAGCATTTGACTCTTACGAACTGATATTACCGTTATAAGATCCACCCCCAAAAGCGGAAGAGGCCGGACTTCAGGTTTAGTTATTACCACAGCTGGGCAGCTGGGCCGAAATGACTTCATACTCGATGTGTCATAGCAGCCTCCGGCTTTACTAATGACTTTTTCTCTATTTTTCCTCAGATGTGTAGTCCAGAGGGAAACTTTTTAAATCACCCCCTTTCCAACTGTACTTTTTCAATATGTTCTCTGTGGAAATTAAAATTTACTGACAATAAAATCCAGTGGATAAAATACAGCTTTGTAAAATATCTGCCGCAGTCATCCCCCACACAACCTGCTTTTATATTGATCAAACAATACCATTTCAGAAGACCCTTCGCTACTTGACAAAGATTTCCACCATAAAGAAACAGGGAGGGAACGCGGCTCTTGTTTTATTACTGGACATGTCAGCTGAAGTCACAGCTTGCTGAGCCTCGGGCTTCTGAAGGCCGCAGAGGACTCACAGAGCGTTTCTTACCGGCCTCCCGATGCCGGCCGCGCTCTGCAGAGTGAAGAGGCCAGGAGGGAGCCAGGTGCTAGTTCCAGCCAATTTCGGAAGGAGACAGCCCTTCCCGCAAAGAATTAGAGTCCCCAAAATACAATTCTCAGCTCTCTGCAACCATGGCCAACCAGCGCTCCCTCGGGTGCTGCCCTGTACCGGCAGGAACACGGGGGGCACCAGCCCCACACGACCCACGTTCTCACCACAGCTCCGGCAAGGACCCCGCGTGGCCCGTGCTGCGCCCCCAGCGCCCAAGCCGCGCCAGGCGGCGGGGTGGACTCCAGCCCGAGCCCCACAGGCCCGCGCCTGCTCCCCGGTAGCCCACAGCTGGCCCCGTATGGCTGCCGCCTTCCACGCTACTTGCTTGAGCGGAAAAAGTAATAATAAAAATACTTCCAAATGTAGAAGATGCTTCTACTGTGTCTGGGTCTTGATGATTCCTGTGTGATATTCACAAATTACACGCGTACTGCCATGGACTTTGTCCACTCGCTCTTCACCCACGCCGGTACCCACTCGGCACTCGGACTTCTCACGTGCCAGGGTTTGCCGGGAACAAACAACAGACACATTTCCAGTCTCAGCAAACACCACTCCTCCCGCCCCTTCGTGGCCGTGATGCCCACATCCGAGGCCCAGGGCTGGGACGGCCTGCACACAGCAGCAGTGTGGTGCCAGTGGCCAGGGAAGTTCCCGGCAAGGGGTGGCAGAAAGAGGGCAGGTGGAACAGCGAGGAGGCGGCAGCCTGAGTAAGCATCCTGGGCACCAAGGAGCCAGGTTCCTCGCGCTGGCACAGGGTGAGGGCCAGAGAGGCCTCTGAGGTGCTGGGCTGGCAGTGAAGTATCAGCAGGCACAGACAGGGTCTGAATGTGTGTACAGACAGCAACATGACGATCCTCTGCATATTTATACGCGTGTGCGCAATGCACGAGTGTGTGTGCAGACAGAAGTGACAGGCGCGGTGAGCAGTGAGATTCCATTGCTCAGGATCCTCCTCCACCTACGAAAACGGGAGCTGCTAGAAGAAATGTTGAGTCCGGGACTGCGGGACGGAAAACAGAGATCCTCGGACAGCTTGTGTCCGGAAGTCGGGAAAGGCCTCCTGAAGGGCGGGCGAAGGCCACAGGATGAGCGCGGGGGAGGGCCTCACACGGGCAGCGATCTGAGCTCCACAGTGAACGGACAGGCCCAGGAGGCCTCACCCGAATCCGCGTGTGCAGACTGGAGAAGAAAAGCTTTCTTTCAGTAGAATGCCAAATAACAAACACGGCGGACAAGAGGGAACTAGATGTCGCGTCGGGCAGGCCGTGGTGGCGGGTGCTCCCCTCAGCACGGACAGGACGCTGGCAGGCCAGGTCTCGATGGAACACCAGCTGTGCATGGCGTCGCCAAGCACCGCGGTCACAGGGCGGCGTCTTCTCAGGGAGAAACCTGCAGGCCCCGTGCGGCCAGGCCCAGGCCGGCGCTGGCAGGGCGGTAGCCAGCATGCGCTCAGAGACGTGCTGGCCCGGAGGCGCCCAGCGGCCTCCCTGCTCGCTGGCAAGAAGGAAATGACCCGACTGGCAGGATCAGACAGCTGCAGTGAGAGCCGCCTTCGAAAATACAGGTCCTTCGAAGGCACGGACGGGACTGGGGAGATGTCCCAAGTTAAGGGTCCCTGAGACATGACTGTCACAGCGTGTCGCCGGATAGGACCCCGGACCGGAAAAAGGAAGAGACAGTGGCAAAATTCAAGTATGGTCCATGGCAGCGCTCTCCAACCCAGACGGCTGCCCCTGGTGAGCAGGCCGCGTGGTCAGAAGCTCCGCGCTGCCCGAGTCTGCACGCGTGCGAAGGGAGGGAGAGGGCACCACGCAAGCCCTCGGCAGGAGACCTGGCCGGCTGCGCCCTGCTCCTGCTCCGATCGCACCCTACCCACACCCTAGGAGTGCCCGTGGGACCCGGGCTGCCCAACCCGGAACATGCCAGCCAGAGACTGGGCCGCGGCCCACAGCCTACAGGGCCGGGCTCGGAACTCGCCAGGGAGCGCTGCGGCCGCAGCACAGTGCTACGAGCCGGTCCAGGCGCTCAGGAGCCCGTCAGTGGAGGGCACGTCCTCCAGGAAGCGCTGGCACTTGTGGGCAGGATCAGGCGCCCCGCTGGGTCTGAGCAGGGCCTGCCTGGGGCTGTAGCACTGGGCACAGAAGACTGCGGATGCGACCACAGTTCCCATCTTCTCAGGCCTGTTTCCCTGGCTAAAAACCGAGACTGCTGAAAAAGGCGATCACCTCCTAACGTCACAATGCTGACTCAGGACTCTGTCCTCAGAAGAGACCAGCCCGGAAGCGGAGCGCGGAGGCGCACACAGGTGATCAGCTCCAGCGCTTGGCAGAGGAAACAGGGGGACTGCCACAAGCCTAAGTCAACCTGGGCTGCATTATGAGTTCAAGACCAGCCTGAACACATCGCCAGGACTTGTCTCAAAAAGAAAAAACATGGCCGGGCGTGGTGGCTCACACCTATAATCCCTGCACTCAGGAGGCAGAGGCAGGAGGATTGCTGAGTTCGAGGCTTGCCTGGACTACATAGTGAGCTCAGGGCCAGCCTGAACTACAAAGCGAGACCCTGTCTCAAAAAAAAAAAAAAAAAAGAAAACATGGCCAGAGATTTAGCTCAGTGGTTCCGGTGCCTGCCTAGCAAGTACAAGGGCCCTGGTTCGATCCCCTGTGACCACATACAACAAGACCGGGCATGAGGCTCATGCCCACCAGCAATCAGAACCACATACCACAAATGCTGAGCTTAGTGGCTCAAGCCTGTAATCCCGCACTCGGGAGGCAGAGGCAGGATGATTGCTGAGTATGAGGCTTGTCTGAGCTACAATGCAAGATCCTGTCAAAGAAAGGGAGGGAGGGAGGAAGGAAGGAAGCAAGGAAGGAAGCAAGGAAAAAAAAAAAAGAGGAAAGGAGGAGAAAAAACCAGCAGAGATTTCGGACGCCCCCCCAGCTCAATCCTCCCGTGTGCGGGGCCTCAGCCAGAAACTTGATGATACAATTGAGAAAATCGAAAACACATTGTTCACAGAGGCCTGGGGAGCACGCAGCACTCTGCCTTGAGATGCTGCTGTCTTTGAAGTAAAACTTTAAAACGTGCCATAAAACGCAAGTATTCCTCCGGGCGGGAGCAGCCGCGGTGGCTTTGATTGCCACGGAAAGACTTCCATGTGCCGCGCGGCGAGGGGCCCTGAACTCTCCACCAGGCTCGGAAGCGTCTCCCGAAGGCCGGGGCTGGGACGCGCCGGCAGCGACACCCCTTGGCCTCTGCGGGCCGATCCCAGGGCGAAGCTCAGGCTGCGCAGCCGTCCGGAGCCACGCGGAGGGCGCCCGGCTGGGTCTCGGCCGGCATCGCAGCCCAGGGCGGCCCGGGCTCCGGGCAGGCCCGTCAGCGGGGGCGGCGGCCGCACAGAGCCGAGCTCGAGCTCCTGGAGGGAGTCTCCCACAGCCCTTTCCCTCGGGCTGGGCGCACTGTGCTCTGGGCGCCGTCAGGAACCGGCTCCTGCGCCCTCCAGAGCCTCCTTCCCAAGCCCAGGAGCCGCCAGGGCGTCCGCCACAGCCTCTGGGTGAGCCCCAGGGGCCGGCCCGCCCGCTGGCTCGCTCAGCCAGGGCGCACACACGCACACGCGCGCGCACAGGCACACACTAACCCAGTGCCACCCCACCCCACTATCCTTACTGAGTAAAGGACCCTAAACAGGGTCCCATAGGGACCCCTGGGACACATGTTCCCCAGGGACAGAAGATGGTGGACACACACGCTTTCCGTGAACTAAGTACAAAACGTACCACTCTCTCAAAGAACTGCAGAGCTCACAAAAGAGTGGAAGACTGATTGTTCCAGGCGAGGGGCCTGAGTCCCTAAGTCCTGGCAGGCTAATTACCTCGGAGGCCGGGCTCCACCACGGCACCACCCCCAAAAACAAAGTTACGCCTTTACCTCTGTGCACATTCCCACCCTCACCCTGCCCCCTTAGCCAGGCATGTGCACACAATGCTCTGTGCACATGTGTGTGTGCACATGTGCGCACACATATAGTTACTCAGTGACCACGATGTCCTTGCTCTCATTCTCTTTTTCTGGTCTTTCCTTGGGTATACCCGGTGGAAAAGTGGGGGGCGGTGAGTATTTGGAAAGCTGTTTCTAACCCGCACATATACACCACTCCCAAGCCGAGGCTTCTGCAGCGACCCACACCGGGAAAGGACCAGGGAGACCCCTTTGTACCTCTCAGCCCAGGAAAACCAAACACCTGTCTGCACTGCAGGAAGAGCCGCCTGGCACGTAGAGGTGCCAGCATGGCACAGCCCAAGCGCCTTTCTCAGGACCAGCTGTGGCGTCAGCTTCTGCCTGTCCACACTCTAATAAGGGCCACCGCGAGGTGAAAGCCGGGAGAAGGTCACTTTCCAGACGCAGCTGTGTGGCCGGATGCCCTCTTACTCGCAGGGCCATGTGGACCCTGAGGAAAGAACTGCCCGCTGCATGCTGGCACACCTGCCCAGTGCCCACAGTGTGCTCGGCGCGAGTCCCACCCCCAGTGGCACGGGAGCCCGCCACACTGTCCACCTCGGCAGGGAGGCAGAGCTGTGTCTGCCAAGTGACTGGAACAGAAGCCACAATCAGACCCCACATCGAGCCAGCATGGAAAACCTCCCAGAGCCCCCATATCCCTTCGTGCTGCCACTTTCTCATGGGGCCCCTATGCCGCAGTGCTAAGCCTCAAAACCCAAGCCAGCGCTGGGCCAGGTGGGGTGGCACCAGCCTATAACCCCACCATGCAGGAAGCTGAGGCAGAAGGATTGCACAAGTTCAAGACCAGCCTAGGCTGCTTAGTGAATTTAAGGCCTCAGCTACAGATCCCATCTCATTAAAAAAATAAACAAACAGGGGGCCAGAGATTTAGCTCAGTGGTTCTGGCGCCTGCCTCACAAGTGCAAGGTCCTGAGTTCAATCCCCGGTAACCACATACAACACTGGGCATGGAGACTCACGCCCACCAGCCATCAATACCACATACCACAGTGCCGGGCGTGGTGGCTCACGCCTGTCATCCCAGCACTCAGGAGGCAGAGGCAGGAGGATTGCTGAGTTTGAGGCTTGCCTGGGCTACATAGTGAGCTCAGGGCCAGCCTGAACTACAAAGCGAGACCCTGTCTCAAAAAAAAAAAAAAGTTATCAAATCTATTCAAGACAAGAATCCCCTGAGCAGGGCTGGAGAGAGTGGTACGCAGACTCCACCATGTCCTGAGCGTCCTGAGCACCTCAAGGCAGGGACAGGACGAGGCAGCCCTCACGGTGTGAGGAGAGGGCTCTGGCGGGGAGAGGAGTGGCTGCGCCGAGGGAAGCCGGGGCAGAGAGCCGGGGAGAGAGGGCAGGCGCCGAGCCCCGCGTGGGGCTGGGATGGCGCTGCGAGGGCGACCTTCCCGCAGAGCTGACAGGGCGGCGGGGGAGACGGCCGGCCTGGCCCTCGGCGGTCGCGCGGGTCAGAGCTCTCCGGCCCCAGCCAGAGCCGCGAGAAGACGACAGCGCATGGAGCCGGTGAAGCTCCGACCCAGACCTTCCCCGCTGCGGGAAGCAGACCCTAGTGCACTGAGGACTTTTTAAGAAACGTAAAAAGGGGACAAGGGAAATCATAATTTTTAAATTGTACTTCAGGATCCAAAGGGCACAGGGCCAAGCTCTCAGCCTGTGGATTAGCCTCAGCTTTGGCTCTCACGTAACGGCCTCGCCCGGAGTGGTGGCCCTCTGCCCCGGGAGCCGGCCTCTCCTGTGGGCGGCTGCCCCTGCCATGTCCCCTGGCACGCACTGGTCCCATGCCACCCCTCCTCCCCCTGCAGCCACAGTAAAATGCCGCCCAATCGCCCTCCTTACACCTCTAACTTCCTGTGACACCAGCCAGTGAGCCCCGCTGCCTACGGGGGGCATAAGGCAGGGTCCCAGCCCCACTTAGCGAGCCCTTCAGACCTGTCTGGCCTGCACCAAAGTCCCAGACTGAGGGGCTACAAAGTTGCTGGAGGAAGAGAGGGCTCCTGGTTTTTGAACATTCTGATTTGCTCAAGTGTTTCAGCTTTAGATTAACAGAGCACAGTAATTTAAAAATCTAATTTGGAGGCTGAGGCAGGAGGGTCACCGTGCGACCAGGGCCAGCCTGGGCTATAGAGTGAGTTCAACACCAGCCTGAACTACAAGAGGGAGACACCGTCTCCAAAAGAACAGAGGTAATTTGCACTGAGGCCTGCACAGTGGGTGAAGTTGTCTGTGCGCTGGGAGATCGCTGAGCTCGTTCATACAGCTGTTTCCAGGCACCCAAAACCCTCACCCCCAGCAGCAGGCACTTTTGGGGGCACAGCTCACAGCCCAAGCAGAAACCCTCAGAGTGCCAGCAGCTCCTTAACCTCCAGGCCCACAGAAGCTCGCTAAACACCCGGCTCCCAGAAACAGAAAAGCCTGACCGGAGGGGCTTCCCTTCCCAGATCCCCGCTCTGAGCAACGGGGCTGCAGGCTGCGGCCCTCTGGGATTTTCCACGAACCCTCCGCCCTCTTTAGTTTTCCCACAAGTCGCCTACATTCTTGATCCCGTGTTTTATATTACACAGAGGCACCACATTTGCTCTGTGAAGCATGTGCACTCTGTTTGCAGGAAAACTCACCACAGAAAGCTCAAGGAGAACAGAGCGTCAAGGAAAAGGAAGAAAAGCTCCTCTGGAACCCACCTCTCGTGCGTCAGTCCACTTGGGTTTTATTACCGTCCAGTCTTTTCCACCTGCCTTGTTAACACACCTGTGGGACGTGATTCCGGGTACGGCATTGTCCACGAGCTCAGGGATACACGACTCACGGAGTCGTGACATTCAGAGCTGCAGCCGCGGCCCAATGCCTGACGGCAAAGCAGGTGTGAAGCGTGAAGCCAACTTCAGAGTCTTTCCTAAGCACCTCTGGAAATGGAGATGACAGATCTACAAGAAATCACTTTACCACAAGGGCTCTCCTCCTGGCTTCCCGGCCGTTCCTTTGTGATTGCGATAAACAGTCTGCTAATGGAAAGGAGGAAAAAAGAGGTCCCCACCCACATGGCCATAAAATACAAGTCTCATGGCAACATTTTCACTTCACACCTCGGATTTTAAAGCTGGTCAACACCCACTTTCCAGTGGGCCTGGAACCTGAGCCGGGAGGGCAAGCGGTCCACCCCCGGCCATGTGGGGCTGCTGGCAGAGCCGGGGCTGGCACCACGAGCCCGGGAAGACTCTCGAGGAAGACGCGGAAGCTGCCTCACACGGCCCCCACTCGGTGCGGTTCTAGGAATTCTGACCATTTCACTCGTGCAGCTTGGAAACAGGGCCCCCCGCACCCAGGCACTTCGCAAATGTACAGTCAGAACCAATAGTCACAAATAGGAGGAATAACTGCAATATGAAGATGCCAAGCAATGAAGATACTGCACCCCCGACCCTGGCGATGAGTCAGACCCCTTGGCCGGAAGCACTGAGACAAGAAGACACCTCACTACACATCAGCCACAGTTAGGCGCCACATGTCAGAACTCGCGCCAATGTGCGTGGCCATTTACAAAGACTCCTCCCCGGAGAAGACGCCCAGAGTCCACATCTGGGGCCCGTGGGGCGCTGACGCTCGGCCCAGCAGCCCGTCGCCTGGGGCACCTCTGCGCATGCCCTGAGCACACGTGACAGGAGCCCCAGGACACGCGTGCTGCCCAGCAGGGTCCTCTGCGGCTTCTGCTCCCAACAGTCGCACAGCAGAGGGTGCCGTGCAGAGACTCCTTCCTGCGACAATGCACAGCGTCAGTGCAGGAGGAAAAGCCATGCGCAGAGAGAGGAGGTCCTGCCCTGGCCCCTGGCTGAGTGTCTGAGCTTGCTCACTAACACCCTCCACTGGATTGAGAGGTGTCTGCCCTTGAGAACTGCTGGCGAGTACTCCAGTCTCACTGCGTCCTCCCCCGTGAGGGTTACAGAGACACAGATTCAAAGCGACAGTCTTAAATCTCAGCTTGCTCGGTATTTATGCTATAAAGCAATTGCTTCTGTGGCTGAATTTACATAAAACCCAACGGGAGCACATCTGAGCCCGCGGCCGGAGTGCGAGAAAGCTTCAGACGTGGGGCGCTTCGCCCCGAGCGCTGCCCAGATGACCGTTATCAGGGAAGGTAACAGTCAAGCAGGAGAGAAAAGAGCAAAGGCACAAAGATGCCAGCGGGGAAGGCACATCCCGCAACTCCATTGCACTCCAGGGACACAACGCAAGAAGCGTTTGATTAAACTGGACAGAAACCCAAAGGCAAATCTTAAAGGCCTAGAAGAACGTGCAGAAAGGATTTTCCGGGAACCCTGACGCAGCCTGAGCACAGGAGCTGGGGCCGAGACCGGCACGCACGAAGGACAAGGGAGACCTGCGAGGGGGCCGACACGCCCACCCACGCGAGAGCTCTGGGATCCTGAGACAGGCGAGGCGCCAGGGTGGGCAAAGACTGCGGCGCTGGGCACGCCAGAAGCAGAGGTGCCGAGCCCTGGGGCGCTGGGCTGTCTGGCGCGCGCTACTGGCGAACCTCGGCAGGCCGCCTCCGCCCACCCCCCACCCCACCGCCCCGACGGGAAACCGGAAACAGGAAGTTCCACTGGCCCCCCACAACTGTCACAGTGACGGCCACGACGTCGCTCAGCTGAGCAGGCGGCAGCACCCCGCTGGCAGGGCTTCCAGCTGCGCTCTCCTGGCCCAGCTGCAGGGGAAGGCGGAGACCCAGAAGCTCACGGGAGCCCAGAGGCCACTTGCACAGGAGGTGAAGGATCCCTCGCTCCACGGGGCCTCCCTGCCCTCGCCCTTCCGGCAGCTGCACCCC
>PVIC010050729.1:0-12707 GCA_004025085.1 Thryonomys swinderianus
ACCACTGAGCTAACCCTCTGGCCCGATTCTGGGAACTTTTGAAGCTTTTACTTTCCATGAGAATCAGAAATGCATTTTTAAATAAGCTGATTTCTTTGTCTAGACTGTTAATTAACATTGTGACCAAATTGTCTTTAAAACTGATTTTATTCTTAAGTAATCCAGAAATTTTCCAGTATCTAATAGCTTCAAAAGTATTATTCATCTCATTTTATCATTTCAGGTGGTTTAAAAATTTGGTGGAATATATCCAATTAAAATAATTCAGCAGGTGCCTATTTCACTTTTCTTTTAGAAATGTGATGTCCTGTGGGAAGACTTCCATCAAAAACTAGTGGATGGGTCCTTGCTGACACTGGATACCTATCTGGGCCAATTTCCGGACATAAAGGTATTTTACTCTGCGTGTGTAAAGGGAAGAATTGAATGCTGTCATATAGTTACAGAAAGATGTACAAGATGAGGAGAATTAAAAGTCCTGGAAGCAACATCAGAAACAGCGGGTAACTTTTCATTTATTTAAGCATGAGATTTTTAATCTATTTCTATCACTTTGAAGTGAAATCTAGTTACAGAAATCACAGTGTCCCCTTTAGTGAACTACTTCCATTTTTCTTTCTTGCTTTCCAGAAGTCTTTGTTAGACTGTAGATGCAACCATGAATAAGAGATTCTAAAATATCCCAGTATTCTTTGTAGCCAAAGCTTTTACTACATGGCATTGCATAAGAATTTTCATTAGAGTGAACAGTGATTACAAGGATGAGAGAAACTTCATTGTAAACATGAGAGTAAGTTCTGATCTGTCCTCATTGCTGTTTATTTCGTATGTGATTGTAGTACAAATAGATATTTTTCCTCTCCTTGAAATTTTCAGGCTCAAATTGCTATATTAAGATATAACCCTTTCAAATAAATTAGCATCTGAACCAAACACTGTCCTCTCTAAAGCATTTGTCTCATTTGACACTTGGAATCACTGCAAGGATCAGTATAGAAATGAAGGTGTGAAGACTGTGGATGTGGAATTGACATTGGACGTAAAGATGGTTTTGAACATTTAGGGTTTTTATACCAATTGGGCGCCATGCACACCCCCTCCCCATTTGTTTACCCTGAACAAGGTGGAACACAAGGTAAGACAGCTTGAAGGTGAGGATTCCATGACCAACATCGGATGGCAACTGTGCTGTGTATCTCTTTAGGTGTCTGCTGTTGCATAATTCCACTGTTCTTTTGCCTTCTTTTTCCCTTGTGGCCAAAATATCAGAAAACTATGCAGCAATGTGTGCTGGTCTTGGCCAGGATATGGGGAAGCTTCTTAGCCAAAATAATACTCATGGCAATGACTTTAGTTTTTTTATGCATAAGGGTAGATGGCCAATATTTTAAGTGGTTTTAGATACACTGGGAAAGAACCTGAATGGGCCAGTCTGGATATATCCAAATGGGGATTGTCCATAGACAGGAAGTGCTTTCCACGTTTCCTCCTTGTGCATGGCTCTCTGAGTTGGTGTTTGGACTTTGTACAAAACAGTCACTTCCCTCAGTGTTCACAGACGGCCCTCTCCAGTGGACCCTCACCTGCCAGCCCAACCAGAGATGTCCGGAGGCTTCTCAAACTGTCCACTCGTGCAGTTTGCTTTGATTGTTCTTAGTTGTCCCTCTTTGTATCTAGAGAAAGCTGGGTCCCATCTGTGCTCTCAGATGAGTGAGATTGAAGCCAGTCTCACAGGCAGGACCCCCAAAAGTCATTGGGTACTTTTCCAGCTTTTTCTTTGAGAAGAGAGAAGCCGAGGTCTTGCACTGGGCTCAGGGAAGCAGTCAGAGTGATGAGTGTGTTGAATCCAACAGCTTTCTCAGTACTCTCTGGCTCCAGGCCTGCGAGTGTTCTGAGACATAAGCCAGTCTTTGGGGATGTTGCTGGAAAAGTTGGAGTGTTGGACAGATCTTCTCTTCTAGTGGGGAGCTGCTTTATGACCCACTAACTCTGGACTGAGCCATAAAGAAGAACTGTTCCGAGTAACTCTTTGCTGATTGAGACCCTTGCAACTGCTGATATGATTTGGGGTTATCCAAGGTGCAGGAGCCTTTTAACTAGTTTCTGGGTTCCTCACAAAGGAAATTGTTTTGTGTGATGCTATTGCATTGGAGTTTCCACAGGAGAACGACGAGCCAGGGTTTCCCATTCCTCCATGTTATGGTTTGCATGTAGATGTCCCCACCCCAAAGCCTCGTGTGGTTGGGATGGGCCTTTGTTTTACAGAAGGGGTTGAACCTGGAATGTGTGAGGCTGGAGTTAAGGTCATGTAACTACTAAATGACTAACTGTGAGTGATGAGTTTGCCAGCACTGAAATCCTGCTAGTCTGAATAAGATAAAAGGGGACAGAAGGATACTGTTAAACTCTTATTACCTTTGCTATCTTGTGTGTTCCTCTGCAATGCTTGTTTGCCATCCCTGTCTCAGGGCCAGCTGACTTCAATCTGAAACCATATGAACTGTAAGCCAAATAAACCCCTTTCCTTTTGCCTTGGGTGCTAGGTATTTTGTCTTAGCGACAAGAGAAAAGTAACTAACATAGTCCATCTTCTGCTGTCACCTCTGTTCCATGGGAATTCAATCTTTTTAAAAATCGATACCAAAAAAATCAGCAAAGGACAAGAAAAAAACACAGTCCGTTACCAGGAAATTCCAAGGCAGCTTGCAACTTGTCTCATTATTCATATAATATATCCTCATAGTGTGATTCTAGCTTAGCAACAGGAAGCTGATTGACAAGAGAAGTAGACACTTGGAAGTTGTTAAATTTCAGGAATGAACACTTAAGATTCTCGAGCAAAACATGAAGATCTCAGTTGCTATGGAACTGCTTAGAGATAGTTATCTAAAAATTAGCTACACTCTCTAGGAGAGTATAATTTCAGATGACAAACACACTGAGGTACCTGTTTGAAATATAAAAGAGATCAAAACAAAATCATGATGGATGATATTGGCTTGTCTTTTCAGTTTATTCCATGTCGAAAAGATTAAGTACTCACTAGAACCTTTTCTTCTGTATTTCTTTTCTTGAGATCTGTAGTTGAGTTCACATGCAAAGATGATCCTTGGCTTACTGAACCGTTTGGAGATTTATGGATAATATCATCTAAGACTTCTGCTAGATACTCTGAAGATGAATTAAATACAAATCCAAGTTTTACATGAATCATGGAAAGAGCTAAGTTAGCTTTTCATCCTGCCCCCAACGCTCCCCCACCACTCTCTCTCTCTCTCTCTTGCCACATTTAGAAGACTGGAGAATATGCAGAAATTATTAAGTAAGGTAGGGAATCAGGAAACCATGGAATATGACAAACAATGAGTAAATAACTGTGTAATTTGAAAAAGAGACAACTTGGAATTGGACAGTGGACACATAACTGTATTTAAAAATGTTTTCTGAAAATGAATTTAAGCTATTCTGTAAATTTTACTCAGTGAGTGGAAGCAAGAGGTAGATATAAACTCTGTTACTTCATAAAATGAATGCTGACATTATGTCATCATGGCTCACAGATGGTAATGAAGATTATAATTAAAAATTCCACCTGGAGAATTTTCAAAGCCTGGAATACAGTTGGCTTTCTTGATTCTCAAGAAAATCAATAGTATAGTTAGAACCTCAAATTTCCAAATATTTACTGCAGCTGCTCCATGAGGGGCATGAAGTGCCGTTCAGGACCTTGATGCCGTGTGCCTTCCCCAGCTGTGACCAACAGGGCACCCTGTGTTGTGGCCTGCATTGTGTGTCCTGGACCTCTACAGTTAATGTTATAATCAGAGCTCGCTTGTCACTAACCAAGCAGGCTTACAGCTGTGCGCGGTTACTGTAAGATGTAGTTTAGATTTTATCTTGGCAGTCATGCATGGGTGACTAAACATAGAGTTACTACAGTGTGCCAAAATCTGGGGCTATTGCAAAGGTTTTTTTTTTTTTTTTAAGTATCATACATTATTTTCAGTGCGCAATGGGAAATCCCAAGACACTGTAATAAAATGTATCCCTTAAAGTAAGCTCAATATTTATTATTTAATTAAATGTATTATTAGATGAATTATACCCCTTTTATTAAAAATGGAACATGCCTTCATGGTAGCCTTCTTTACAAGAGTTGGAGCTCTGTTTTCCTCCCGCGTTTCTCAAACATCCTATACGAACAGAAATAAGATTGATTTGTTTTTCCAATACAAAAATGTGCGTGTCAGAATGAGTGATGGGCTTTGAAATAGTCCCTTCTACCCCTGGGAAACAGTCTCTGTAATTGACTTGCCAGTGATACAAGAAAATGAGTCACATTACTTACTTCACTTCTTGTTTTTGAACAAAAATAAAATTACCCAGTGTACTCTTCCACCTTATTCCCAGGCTTAAATGTAATTGAATTTCAGATCTTTTAAGAAATCAAATCCGTCTTCCAAGAGCCATGATTTACCACTTGGCAGCTATTAAATGTGTCCCCAGCCCATGTGAATAAATAAAGGCTTTGTAGGAGTTTATGACCAGTTGCACAGGACACTGCTTCAAAGCACATGCCTCCTCGGAAGGTAACAGATATTTGTTCAAAATAACGACTTTTATCACTTTATGGGTGCACGGTGGCCCCTTTCCTTATGGGAGGGTGTCCATCTCCCCGCTCGGCCTTGGTCACATATTGTATCACCTTAGGCAACTCTGCGTCTGTCTGGAAGCTTTTCCCACCAACACCAGATGGAAAGGAGAAGTGCTGAGAAAAGTGGTCAGAAAAACTCAGTGGTCATAACTGCCCATAGAGCAATAGCCTCTGTGAGCCCTGGTCATTGACTAATACCACCTGTTGACAGCAGAGGGCAGTGTTGGATGGAGTGCTAACTAACACACAGGACCGGTGATGGGACGGGAGGAGGGCCCAAGAGGGAGGAACTGAAGGAGATACTTAAAGGCCCTTGCTATCCTCAGGGTAAGGGGTCAAACACTTTGTATCTAGTCTCACTTATCTCCTGCTCCTCCTGGCGCTCTCCAGTGGGGCTGCTTTCTCTCCAGCTCATCTTTGGTCCTGGGCTTACTGAGCAATTCTGGGTAAGTTAGGTTTAATCTTCGACAACTGTAGATTCCTTACACATACAATGGTGACGTTACCTGCCACTCTCGGCTGTAGGTTGCTGTGAGTATCCATGGGTGTGACTGTACTTTCTAAGCCATACATATCTGTATTATTGTTTTGTTCTTCCTACCATTTTAGATTTAATAGTTTTTGAAGCCTCTCTTCCCCCACTGGTTCTCAGGATTAGTGTGGCCAGGCATAACTGGACCATTAGGAATTTTTTTTAAAAGTAAAGATATCTAGGGCCTGAGATTTAGCTCAGTGGTTCCAGCGCCTGCCTAGCCAGTGCGAGGTCCCTGGTTCATTCCCCGGTAACCACGTACGGTAACATTAGCTGTGATGACTCACGCTTACCAGCAATCAGTACCACACACCACAGTGCCTGGTGTCGTGGCTCACGCCTGTAATCCCAGCAATTGGGAGGCAGAGGCAGGAGGATTGCTGAGTTCAAGGCTTTCCTGGGCTACATAGGGAGCTCAGGGCTAACCTGAACTACAAAGCGAAACCCTGTCTCAAAAAACAAAAAAAAAAAGTAAAGATAACTATACCTTGTCTCAGACTAATTTAATCATAATGTTGGTATGGGGTTCAAATCAGTATATCTTACACTACTTGCTTATTGGTTATATCACTTTAATATAATTTTTAGTGTTTATTCTATTATTTATGACACACTTCTTCAAATTAACATGCACCACTTCAAAAAATTAATACTCTTTTTTTCCCCCCCTTTTGAGACAGGGTCTCGCTTTGTAGTTCAGGCTGGCTCTGAGCTCACCATGTAGTTCAGGCAAACCTCGAACTCAGCAATCCTCCTGCCTCTGCCTCCCAAGTGCTGGGATTACAGGCGTGAGCCACCACACCCGGCACTGTGGCATGTGGCATTGATTGCTGGTGGGCGTGAGTCTCCACACCCAGCACTGTATGTGGTTACCGGGATTGAACTCAGGACCTTGCACTTGCAAGGCAGGCGCTGGAACCACTGAGCTAACCCTCCAGCCCAAAATTAATACCCTTATCCATTGTCTAAAAACCTTACAACAGCATGCTTCTAGTTCTCTTTATCTTTGTGTTATGATTGGAATACATTTCCATTTACATACAGCATAAAACCAGAAATACATTGTTTCTATTTTTGCTCCAAATGATCAATAATCTTTTTAAAATTCATTTTATTTTTTATTCTATTATTATTATATTTTTTGTAGGACCAGGGATCAAACCTTGTGCTTGCCATGCAGCCATGGTACTGTTGAGATAAATCCTTGGCCTGATCAATAATCTTTTCAAGGCAGCTATTGGTTATGTTTTTGGTGCTGGGTTTGTACTGGGGGCAGGCTTTGGGAGGTTACCCTTTCTCAGCATTGTGTGAGGCAAAGCCAGTGTTGTATCTATGGGTGATTTTGACTAGGAGTTTCCTTACCCTGCCCAAGTAGGAGAAGACCTTTCCAGATCTTGGTCCTAGGAAGAGTTGATGTTCTTTCTCAGTAGGTTGAGATTTTTTTCCTTCTGCCTATTCTTGTGTCACTGTTATCTTGTCATCCTGTCCTCCACCATCCCAATATCAGCCAGATGAGTTTTCCTTTTACTCCTCCCCAGAACCTAAAAGTCTTCACTTTGACTTGGAGGAGAGGTTGGTGTTCCCTCCTTAAGCAGCTTAGAGCTGGTGTTTAGCAAGAGAAAGTGGTTCATGGTGATAGCAGGTCTTAATGTCCATTCTCTGGCATTCACAGATCACTTTGGTGTCCCTTGCATACCAAGGAAGTGTTTTGCCTCAGACTTTTTTATTGTCTCCCGTGGAGCCCATGGGTAAGACTTAGCCTGAGACAGCTGTCTCCTCTCTGTTGACCACCAGCTCAGGTGACTCTGTGAACAAAAGACTGAGAAATGCTTGTAGGAAATGGGTTTTCTTAAGAAGTAAATCTGTTTTAGGGCTGGAGATTTAGCTCAGTGGTTCCAGCACCTGCCTCGCAAGCGCAAGGCCCTGAGTTCGATCCTGCTAACCACATACAATGCTGGGTGTGGTGACTCCCGCCTGTAATCCCAGCACTCGGGAGGCAGAGGCAGGAGGATTGCTGAGTTCCAGGCTTGCCTGGGCTACATAGTGAGCTGAGGACCAGCCTGAACTACAAAGCAAGACCCTATCTCAAAAAATAAAAAGAAGTAAATCTGTTTTATGGAACTTCTCTTACGGTGTTGTTAAAATTACCAAGCCAGATTTAATGTAGTTTCCCACTATGTTTATATGGGAACATTTTAAGATTTAAAGTAGAGACCAGTGGAGAGGGTAGGTTTTTCCCACTCTCCCAAACCGACTTACCTTTTCCTGGTCTTAGACTGCAACCTCTGTCTTTGCCTCTTCACGATTGGCTGACCTCAGTATTGTCAGAACGGAAGATATTTCCCTAACGGTTTCCACACAGAGCACAGGTGGCCGTCTGATGGCCAGAGGTTCTTTATCGACTGAGATTCCTTCTCATATCCATCTCTAGTCAAAAGCCTCAAGGGTTGTGCACATGGAGTGCATCGGGGCATTTGGCACGCAGAGACTCCGACTAGGTCTCTTTCTCACTGCATGTGCTTCCATGTTGGCAGAATCGCATTGCCAAGCGCAGCCGTAAGCTGGTGGACTATGACAGTGCCCGCCACCATCTGGAAGCCCTGCAAAGCTCCAAGAGGAAGGATGAGAGTCGCATCTCTAAGGTAAGGGTCATTCTCATGGATGGATTTAAACTGAAACATGGTAGAGTAGGCTGGACTCCTTTACACCCGTTGTTTTCAAATAAAATAAGGTTTTTCATGTGTGATGCTGACTTCCACATTTTAGTCAAAATAAACGTTGGCCCCATTCAGGAATGCGCGATCAAAGAAAGCATTGGGCATGTTTGCTGTTCCTTTTATGATGTGGTCCATGATTAGTGCTAAACTGTTTGTACATGTGAATAGGACCCTAAGTTTGAAATTCTCAGACATAAGTCATGGTTATTTCAGAAGACAGACATAAGCTCCATTTGCATAGGTTTAATCCTTTTAGAAAATCCATTTCTGTAGCTCTTAACATGTAGGTCCACAATTTACAGATGCTAGCTAGCTGATGTCACCGGCCCGCTCCTCTCTGATTACAGTCTTGCCTTCTTTCTCTGCTTACACATAGCTGCCCCATAATAAAACAACTAAATTCCTGAGCATGGCATGCAAGACCTTCATGGTTTGCTTATTACTTACCTGTTCATTCTTGTCAACTTTCAAAGCCCACCCCCACTTTTGTTTGTCCAGATACACAACTTGAGCAACCTGAGACCTATACACCAACTTCTGAGCAGCCGAAACAACAGCTGAGAGACCTCAGAGATGCCAGGCATCCCATTCAGCTCTTTATCCACATTGTCTTTCCTTCATACCACAGCCTGACAAGCGCAGAGAGATGAACTGTTCAAGATGAATAAGCAAGAATTCCATTCCAAGAACCAGAGCCCTAAGTGTTGTGACTTCTTTCACATCACCTTCTTTAGCAAACATGTTTTGGTGGTACCAGATTATATTAAAATATCACCTTCTGCCCGGCGAAACTTCTTTGCTATAGCACACTCCATTATAGACTGCAAACCTCTATTCTAAATGCATCTTGCATCACTCAGTGTTCTCAGTATGCTAGCACTTTCTTAGGCCAACATCCACACCTAATATCTAGAGCAGAGTTGCCTATGAGGAAAGAAGTCAAAGAATTTTTGTTACGGTCTAGCATATCTTAGTTACTTTTCTCATTACTGAGACAAAATGCTTATACCCAAAGTTAAAGGGGGAGAGATTTATTTAGCTCACAGTTTGTAGAGGTTTCATTCATAGTCAGCCAACAGAGGAATAGCACTGAGATGGTTCCTGACATCCACATAGTAACAAAAGCAATAAGAGATCTTAACAGCGTCTTTCTGCCCCTTTTATCTGATCCAGACTGCTGGGATTAGAGGGGTGCCAAAGTAATCAGTGAAGTGGTTTAGGGATCACACTGTCTTAATCCCAGCACTCTACATTCAGCCACCTTCAAAAAGCCCTATGACTGTATGAGGATTTAGGGGGACATCTAGACACAAACCATAACACAATGAATATATGAATCAACAAGGAACTACAGGAATAAGAATTGTAATCAATCCAGTTGCCTGTTTTAGTTTTAATGTTTCATGTTTAACTAAACATGGTGTGGAAATTAACTAAATGTCATTCCTTCCAAGAATTTTTCTAGAACGCTAAAAACTTCTTCTATTTTATAGTGAACAATGCTCCTGGGTATAGAAGTGGCTTGTTTTCTAGTGTAAACACCTGTAATATGTCATTCCTAGGCAGAAGAGGAATTTCAGAAAGCACAGAAAGTGTTTGAAGAGTTTAACGTTGACTTACAAGAAGAGTTACCTTCATTGTGGTCAAGGTAAACGTGTTTCTGTACAGAGCATGCATGGCCTGTTAGATGCTCAGAAAGAGTGGGTATCCTTTACTTTGTGTGTGTCATCTGCACTGTCCCATGGAAGTACAGCACACCTGCCCTTCCCAGCATGCTAGCTCCTTGCCACATGTGCCTGTAGAGGCTCTGGAAGATGGTCAGTGGACTGAAGAATTGAATTTCAAATTGAATGAATTCTATTGTAATTCATTTCATTTTAAATGATCATGTGTCCAGCAGCAGCCATAGTATATATACTTCTCAAATGGAGACACAAAGTTTACTTGATATAAAATCTGAAATGTTATATCACCCACCTTCCAGCTTCTTAGGGAGATTCCTTTCTTAGAAGAGCTTCTAGCCTTTTGACTTTGATGCCAAACCTACTTTCAGTCCTGACGTTTTAACCTGAGCTCCATTTCTATTTCAAGCATTAAATATTCTTCCTATTACAGGTATTCTGCATTTTTCATTGCATTATGTATGTCTTAGTAATTTCTCCTAATTTTTCCATTCAGAAGGAGGACTAAGATGTTATTGGGGGAAGAGAGACTTCATGTTCCTGTTTCCAGCAGCACCCCCATGACACCATGCCAATGTGAATTGTGTTTGTGGTACTTTAAACACCTCTGTCCTTAGTTTTCCTGCCAGAGGGTTTCCCCTAAGACCTTCCTTATGCTAGTTCTGGAGTTACTTATCCCACAACCCTGTAAGCATTTTGAGCACTGAGCGTAGAGTTTGTCCATTTTTGTGATCATCCATAGTGTTCTTACTTTTTATTTTTTTGGCCAATAATACATACTCAGCTTTTCAACTGTTGAGTTACCTATATTAAATTTAGTTAGCTCATTGTAAGATTAACTTTTCCAGATAGCCTGGATAATGGACAATACATATATGTCTATCCAATGTTCACCTTAATTTACTCATTTTTTTTCAATATCTGCTTTTCTCTTTTTTAGTTATCATCATTATTGTATAGGTATAATCTTCACTGTATAATAGTTCACTATATAGCCTTTGGGGATACATGGTTGGGACATATTTACCTCAATATGAGATAATGAAATTACTTCATTGATCATCTGGACTTACTTTTTCAAAATCTACATTTCTTTTATTTTTTTTTTGTATCATTTTTCCTGGGATCCCAAGACCTAAAATTTTATAATTGTTAACTATGGAAACCAAAGGGCCTTCAAAGGAAAAAACCTACCACTTTTCAGTGTGGTTTCTGCATCTCTATTCTCAACTGCCACCATGCAAACTTCGTCATCCTCATGGGCATTAGGGTGTGGTCTTCCCCTCATATTTTCTTCAGCCTCAGCCTGTAGTTTTCTTCCTTCAGAATTCCCATCCAGTTTAAGACCTTACTTTCCATGATGGAGACTTCTCCCAACCCCTAAGAAGGATTGTGGTCAAACTGAGTAAATAGAACTTTCAAGCATATAGAAAAGATAAATATTTATTTATAAATTGAGGTTAGTCATTCATATCTATTTAAAATAACAAACCATGTGAAATGATGTGTGTTTTTTTAAAGGAATACTGCTCTTTTACATTCACATTCTATGGAAGACCATTATCCAAAATGTTTACACACTTCT
The DNA here is from genome assembly GCA_004025085.1 of Thryonomys swinderianus. Taxonomy (NCBI): domain Eukaryota; kingdom Metazoa; phylum Chordata; class Mammalia; order Rodentia; family Thryonomyidae; genus Thryonomys; species Thryonomys swinderianus. The sequence goes on from PVIC010050729.1 coordinate 11,171, forward strand.
TTGTTATTAGTATCTGTGCTAAAGATACTCATCTCATAATCGAGTGATTCTTTGGAGCTTATCATCATCACAGATATTCATTCCATTCCTAGCACAAGTTGTCAGTTGCCTGCCATAAGGCAGTTATTCTTTTTATTTCCACTGTAAAGGTATTTTTGTGTCCTATAATGTGATTCATTATGCCATTGCTTTTTGAGCTGACCTTGAGCATAGCTGGGCATGATGCATGTAGTGTATATACCTCTGCTCTTAGCCGTGCCAGAGTGTAAGGCAAGAGGATTGCAAGTTCAAGGTTAGCCTGGGAACTTAGAAGACCTAATCTAAAAAATTTTAAAAAGGGCTGAGGATGTTGTTCACTAATCCCTGGATTCAATCCCTATACCACATAAAAAGGTTTTGGATACCACAGTGTTCCAATTAGGAGGTAATATCCATAGTTAGTAGACAGTCAATAATTATGAAATAATGCCCCGAGGAAATGGTCCAAATTGCTGAGGCAGTTGATTTAGTAACTAAGTTTCTTTTTTTTCCCCAGTGATTTCTACATGCACCCTGACTAACAATGACTGATACTATTTCAGGCGCATGTGCTCTCCCCAACTAGTATTTATTATTCAAACTAAAGTAGTTAGAATACCTTATAACATGAACAACTTTGTAGGGATTTTAAAACAAAGGGAATATCTGAGGGATATTGGAAAGAAACCTTTTCCCTCTTGTGGTCATAAACGGTATAAATGTTTCAGTGCTTTTTAAACCAACCTAATTTATCATTTGAGCATGCAGGTGTACGCTGTCTTTGGTCAATCCAGATCGTTTCCTTTGACCAACACCTTTTCTGAGTCTTTCTTTCTGTATAGTGTGTTTCTTCACTGAATCTAAATTGGTGTGTGTGTGTGTGTGTGTGTGTGTGTGTGTGTGTGTGTATGTTGTGAGAGAGGTCTTTTTGAATGTTTTCTCTTTGGTAAATACTATTCTGTGTTCTTTACATACACAGCCTATCATTATCACCATTACAGATATCTCCATCTTACAGATGAGGCTGCCAAGGATTGTGAGTGATGGTTCAGCACTGTGCCTCAGGTTGTGGTGCTCACAATCCTAAAACTTAAAATCCTAAAGCTGACTCCTCCACTCCCATAAATCCCACTACTTGGATCAAGAACCTCTCTTTATCTGAGATGAGATTTCAAGCACTCACGCTTTTTCACGTTATTTCATAAATGCATATGTTATTTTCCCCAGTTGTTTCACTCAATTTTGAAACTGAAGTTTGTGCTTAGAATTTTCTGGGCCTCTTCTGGTGAACAATGCATGACACTGGCCACACAGTCATGAGCGTGTGTCGAATGTTGCATGCATGAAATCTGGCATCGCTGTTTATAACCACTCAGAATGTCAGACAGAATCTCCTTTGTACCTGTTAGATCCAGTTGGAATAGTACTGTTCACACCACTGAGCTAAACCTCTGGCCCTTCTTCTTAAAATGTCTTTGTGGGGCCGGAGGGTTAGCTCAGTGGTTCCGGCGCCTGCCTC
>PVIC010050730.1:0-12715 GCA_004025085.1 Thryonomys swinderianus
AACCACTGTTTGATTAAAATTCTATAAGGGACAGAAAAAAAGCCTGAAGAGATCTATTTTACAGCATTTTAAGCAACAACCCAGTAGAAACACAACATGTACATACAATTTAGAACTTAGACCGTTTTTGAAGCAAATACTAAAAACAAGGACCAGAATCTGTAGAAGAAAGTTAAACCTTATGAAGCAAAGTTACAATGTGCAGAAAAAAAACCAACCTTTTAGAGTTTCTAAAGGAAAGAAAACTCTTACCTCCGTGAAGTTGTCTCGGTGGAACCTCCAATATGACGCAGGAGAGTTAAGGCCTAACTCCCCATCTGAAACGCGAGTTCGTGTTCTCTAAAAATCGAAGAATGAATTTTAGGAACGACGGAGGTTTGAGTAGGAAAATTTTATTGAGAGAGAAAGCTTCTGCCTTAAGAGAGACAGAAGGGGGGCCCGGAAAGTGGGTAACCCCCCTAAATTTTTTAAAAAATCATGTAACAACTGTAGTTTATGCTATGATGTAAAATTCTGTTAGAAACTATAAGAAAGAAAAATGCCCCTACAGCTAAATAAATCAACATAAACCGTCTGTGGAGCTACACAGTATAATCCCAGCATCTGGAAAGCTCAGGCAGGAGGATCACAAATTCAAGCCCAGCCCGGGCAATTTAGCAATTTAGAGAGATCCGTCTCAAAATTTAAAAAATATTTCTAAAGGGCTGAGGATGTCAAGGCCTTGGATTCACTCCGCAGTACCAAAAAGAAAAATAAAAGGAAACATGCAACCATCCTAATGATAACTAAACAATATAAAAGAAAGAAGAGGAAAGCATCCATGAAAATGTGCAAAGAAAATTTCCTAAACCTGAAGGACAGTTTACAGATGGAAACTACTTGCCCAGTGAAGGGTACTAAAACCCAGGACAACGCAAACAGGTAAGATCCTACCAGTTTCTAAAGAGAAAAGACAAATCTCAGGAAAACAGGAAGTATAAACAGCCCCGTTTTGGGCTCAGGTTATACTGTTGGGCAGTGCCTTTAATGTTCTGAAGGAAAATGTTCAAGCTAAAGTGCTACTCATAGCCAAGCCATTGATCAAGTAGGCGGGCAAACTAACATTTTCAGACAGACAAATTCTCAAAAGTTTTACCTCCCACATATCATACCCCAGAAAACTATTGGGACATATGTTCTTCCTGCAAGAGGAAATAACCCCAAAGAAGTTTGGAGAGGCAAAAACTGGAGATGCCGCAGAACACAAGGGAAACGGAACCCCTAGCTCATGGTGACTGCCAGGTGAGACCACACTCAGGGAAACTTGGCCACCTTAGCCCACACAGGCCACATCTTTCAAAGTGGACAGCTGAGAATTAAAAAGCCCTTTGACCAGTTCTGCTCTGGTTACCCATGGTGAGAGTAAGAGGATAGCAATGAGACCATGAAAGCATGTGTTCAAGATCTAAATGCTTATAGCAATGTCTCCACCTTTCTTTTGGCTCCTTCTCCCCAGCATTTTATTATAAAACCCTTTAAAATGGGATGTGGTGCACACCTGTAATCTCAGCTACTCAGGACAGTGGCAAGTCCCAGGCCAGCCTGAACAGTTTGGTGAGACGGTGTCACAAAATTCTTTTTAAAAGGGACTGGGAATATATTCTGTGCAAACAATGGCCTTGGGTTCAGTTTGCAGTACAAAAAATGAGGGGACAGGGCTGGGGATGTAGCTGAGTGCAAGGTCCCAAGTTACATCCCTAATACCAATTAAACAAAACTTTTGAATGCACAGAAAAATTGTAAGAAATATATAATAGGGCCGGAGGATTAGCTCAGTGGTTCCGGCGCCTGCCTCGCAAGCGCAAGGTCCTAAATTCGATCCCCGGAAACCACATACAATGCTGCTCGTGGAGACTCACGCCCACCAGCGATCAATACCACATACCACAGTGCCGGGCGTGGAGGCTCACGCCTGTCATCCCAGCACTCGGGAGGCAGAGGCAGGAGGATTGCTGAGTTCGCGGCGGCTTGCCTGGGCTACATAGTGAGCGCAGGGCCAGCCTGAACTACAAAGTGAGACCCTGTCTCAAAAAAAAATATATATATATATATAATAAACACTCATATATCCACCTAGATTCTGCAGTGAACATTTTAAAGTCTTGCTTTATCACACACCTGCCTAAATAACCATTCAATTCAACGATTCATTTCTTTTTTTTTTTTTTTTTTTGAGACAGGGTCTCGCTTTGTAGTTCAGACTGGCCTTGAGCTCACTGTGTAGCCCAGGCAAGCCTTGAACTCACAGTAATCCTCCTGCCTCTGCCTCCCAAGTGCTGGAATTACAGGCATGAGCCACCACGCCAAGCATTGTAGTGTGTGGTGCCAATTGCTGGGATTATGGGTGTGAGTCACCATGCCAGGCACTGTGGTATGTGGTACCAGGGATCCAATTTAGGACCTTGCATTTGCAAGGCAGTCACAGGAACCACTGAGCTAAATCCCCATCTCATTTTTTGATCCTTTTCCAAAATTCAGAAAACCCATGCATATGACCCTTAAATGACTTAATCATGCATATCATTAATTGTAGTTCAGTTTTTATGGTTAATTGTGCTTTTTTAAAGATAAAAATATAGACTATGGCCAGGCATGGTGGCTCACACCTGTAATCCCAGCACTCGGGAGGCAGAGACAGGATTGCTGAATTCGAGGCTTGCCTGGGCTCCATAGTGAGCTCAGGGCCAGCCTGAACTACAAAGCAAGAGCCTGTTTCAAAAAAATAAATTTAAAAATATAGACTATGGAGCCGGAGGGTTAGCTCAGTGGTTCTGGCGCCTGCCTCGCAAGTGCAAGGTCCTGAGTTCGATCCCCGGTAACCACATATAATGCTGGGCATGGAGACACACCCACCAACAATCAACACCACATACCACAATGCTGGACGTGGTGGCTCACGCCTGTAATCCCAGCACTCGAGAGGCAGAGACAAGAGGATTGCTGAGTTCGCGGTGGCTTGCCTGGGCACCATAGTGAGCTCAGGGCCAGCCTGAACTACAAAGCAAGACCCTGTCTCAAAAGCAAAAAAAAAAAAAAAAAAAAAAAAAAAAATATATATATATATATATATATATATATATATATATATATATATATATATATATAGACTATGAAATGTACAAATTAGAATTTTACCATTGACTGCATTTTGACAAATCCATGCATTGTAAAACCCATCAAAATATGAAACATAACTGGGCGTGGTGGTTCATGCCTGTAATTCCAGCACTTGGGAGGCAGAGACAGGAGGATTGCTGAGTTCAAGGCTTGCCTGGGCTACATAGTGAGCTCAGGGCCAGCCTGAACTATAAAGTGAGACCCTGTCTCAAAAAAAAAAAAAGATATAAAACATAGTCTACCCCAGGTTGTCTCTTCCCAACCTCTGACCTAGTCCTGGAGAAAACTGTTGTTGAGATCTTTCTCATAATTTGGCCTGTTCTAGATCTATATATAAATGGGGTTATACAGACCCTTTTTGTGTCGACTGTCTTTCAGCAGAAGGTCTTGCTAAATTGCTCAGCTTAGGGCCGGAGATTTAGCTCAATGCTTCTGGCATCTGCCTAGCAGCACAAGGTCCTGAGTTCAATCCCTAGTAACCACATACAACAGTTCCGGGTGTGGTGACTCACGCCTGTGGTCCCAGTACTTCAGGAGGCAGAGACATGAGGATTGCTGAGTTCAACACTTGCCTGGGTTACATAGTAAGCTCAGGGCCAGCCTGAACTACAAAAAGCGAAAAAAAATATATAAATAAATAAATAAATAAATAGCTCAGCTTGTTCTCAAACTCATAATCCTCCTGCCTCAGCCTTCAAAGTAGCAGGGATACAAAGTATCATGATCCCTAGCACATATAGCTTTTGAGATTCATTTGTGTTGAGTGGATTCCTTTTTTTTATCAATGAGACATAATGTACTATAATGAATAGGTTGTAGCTTATTGATCTCTAAAAAGTATTTCAAGCTTCCACTATGATAAAAGTAAAATTCCTAAGAACAAGTGTTGTACAAATCTTTTTTGGGGCAAATGAGTTCATGTATGTATTAGGTAGGTACCTAGAAATGGAATATCAGGTCACACAGTAGGTACATAAAACTTGTTCTCAAGTGTATCCAGTTATAATCCCAACATTCTGAGAGGCTGGGGCAGGAGGCTCTCTAATTCACCCCAGCCTGGGCACTGTAGCAAGGCTGTCTCAAAATTTAAAAACAAAATGGGATGGGGATGTAGCTCAGTGGTGCTAGACCTGCCTGTCAAGCACAAAGTCCTGAGTTCAGTCCCCAGTACTGAAAAAAAAAAAGGCAGATTTGGGGCTGGAGATTTAGCCCAGTGGTTCCAGCACCTGCTGAGCAAGTGTAAGGGCCTGAGTTTGATCCCTGGTAACCATATACAACAGTACTGGGCATGGTGACTCATGCCCACCACCACCAATCAGTACCACACACCACAATGCCAAGTGTGGTGGCCCACGCCTGTAGTCCTAGCACTCAGAAGTCAAAGGCAGGAGGATTGCTGAGTTCGAGGCTTGACTGGGCTACATAGTGAGCTCAGGGCCACCTTGAACTACAAGGCAAGACCCTGCCTCAAAAAAAAAAAAAAAAAAGCAGGGGAGGCCTGAGATTGTAATTCAGTGTCAAGGTGCTAGGTTCAATTCTCAGTACCACTAGAAGAAGAAGAAAGCTCTTTTTTTTTTAAATTGAATTCTTTATTGGTACAATTTATATACATCTCAAAATCACATATAACATTGGGAAATTTGTACCAGTATATGCCACAAGTTAATTCTCATTTTTACCCATATCCCTACCCACTCCCCCCTCCTCCCCCCTTTATACATGCTCTTTTATTTTCTTTCTGTATCAAGAGAAGAAAGCTCTTGCTTTCTCTTAATCACGTAGTCTTTGTTGTTACTTTGATATTGGAGACACAGCACAGTGGATGGGAAACAGGAAAGGACTTGGTGCTGCTATCAGCTGGCCCCAGCTCACCAGTTGATGTCTGCAACTATACTAAGTCACTAGGTCTTTTTCCATATTTGTGCAGCAAAGAGAATGAACTTTGTGCTCAGCTCTGGGTTCACAACCCCAGCAAGATCTAGAAAGACAGCCAGGAAGCCAAGCCCGGTGGCACACACCTGTGATCTTAGCACTCTGATGAGCCAAACCAGGGGGATTGCAAATTTGAACCCAGCCTGGGCAATTTAGTGACTTAGTGAGAACTTATCTCAAGAAAAAGAAAAATGATTCATGGATGTAGTCAAGTGTGAAGGCCTTGGGTTCAATCCCCACCCACCAAGGGAAAAAAAAAAGGCAGTCTCAATGACTTATTACTTTATTTGATTTTTGAATTAAAGTCTTCAATGCAGATAACCAAGATAAAGAAAAGAGCATAAAACAAAATGTAATTTATAGGCAATTACTTTTAGGTTGCAGTTTGTTTAGTGTTTGTTGTTGTTAAAACAGGGTCTCATAGTGTAGTTAAGGCTGACCATGGACTCACTGTGTAGCCCAGACTGGCCTCGAACCCATGGCAATCCTTCTATCTCAGCCTCCTGAGTACTGGGATTACAGGCCTGCTCTATCATGCCTGGCTGGGGAGGAAACCACTTTTAAGTATGTCATTATTCTTGTAGTAGTCTGTGTCTTCAAAAAATGCTATTCTGGGGCCGGAGGGTTAGCTCATTGGTTCCGGCGCCTGCCTCGCAAGCGCAAGGTCCTGAGTTTGATCCTCGGTAACCACATATAATGCTGGGCGTGGAGACACGCCCGCCAACAATCAACACTGCATACCACAATGCCGGACATGGTGGCTCATGCCTGTAATCCCAGCACTTGGGAGGCAGAGACAAGAGGATTGCTGAGTTCGCGGCGGCTTGCCTGGGCACCATAGTGAGCTCAGGGCCAGCCTGAACTAAAAGCGAGACCCTGTCTCAAAAAGCAAAAAAAAAAAAAAAGCTATTCTGTGATTGTTTCTTTTATTCTCCTTCCTACCATAGTAATGGGGATTGGACCCAGGGCCTTTACACTGAGCTACAAACCCAGCCTTTTATTTTGTTTTGTTTTGTTTTTTTTAAAATAAATTTCACTAAATCACTAAATTTCCAGGCTGGGCTTTAACTTGTGATTCTTCTGCTCAAACTCATGATCCTTCTGGCTCAGCCTCCTGAATGCTAGGATTATAGGGATGCATCACCATGCCTGGCAAATATGCCCCTATTTTTCCCTCAATTGAGTAAAAACTACCCCTTGGCTTATTGCTACAATAAAGGAATATTTAAGTTATTCACACCACCATTCTTTTCTATTTGTTGTTTTGTTTTATTTTGAGACAGAATCACTATGGAGTTAGAGCTGGCTTTGACTACACTATGTAGGTTGGGGTAGCCTCAAATTCATGATGATCCTTCTGCTTCAGCCTTCCACCTGCTGGGAGACCAGGCTCAGCAAGCATTCTTTTTTTAAATATATCTCACTATTTGAGTTCTCAATTACCATTGAAACTTAAATAAAATACTTCTTCAGCCACTGTCTCCTGAGTGATATGATGATAACTCCACAGGTTCAACCAGGCCAGCAGAGCCTGTCAGAGTGCCTGAGGTAATGCTATACAAAGAGCTTGTGCCTTTCAGCTGGGTATGGTGGAGCAGGTCTGTAATCTACATAGTCTGGGAGACTAAGGCAGGAACATCCCAAGTGTGAGCTCAAATTGGACAAATTAGTGAGACTCTGTCTCAAAACAGCAGCTGGGCTCATGCCTGTAATCCCAGCAGTCAGGAGACAGAGGCAGGAGGATCGCCCAGAGTTTGAGGCAGGCCTGGGCTATATGATGAGTTCAGGGTCAGCATGAACTACAAAGTGAGAGCCTGTCTCAACAAAACAAAAAAACAACAACAACAAAACTAAAAACAATTTTAAAAGGGCTGGTGATATAACTTAGTGCAAAAGCCCAAGGCTCAGTTCCCAGTATGAGAGATAGGCTCTTTGCTTGGAAACTGTTCTTAGTGCTGATTCATCATCACCTTTGTATTTTGGTACATAGGCAGGGATTTAGCTCAAGTGGTACACACCTACCTTGCAAGCAGAAAAACTGGAGTTTGATCCCTGGTACCACCAAAAAAATACATAAATAAAAGCAAGTTCTGTATTTTTGTATGTAGAATCTGAACAGGTAAGAACTCCTGAAGGTGAAATTCCTTCCCAGAATTGGGTGGGAGATATGCTTGAAATTATTTCTGCCCACTCCTATCCCAAACACTGCTTCCTCATTTGCTCCCTGTATTAATTAGAGTTCTTCAGATGAACAGTCTTTTCAACAGCCATCCTTTTTTGCTCCAGTTTTGCAGATGCTTCCTTCCTCGAAAAACTGGAAATTTTTTCTGTCTTTTGACTCCATCTTTTGCTCCTGATTCTCATGGTAAAGCTTACAAACAGCTGCCAGCAGTACTCATGCCACAGCCTAAATATTGAGCTATCTTGAAATTTCCTTAGCTAGTTTAATTAGTCTACCAACCATAACCGCTTAACAGTTTACTCTAGTATCACTTCAGCAGCACATTTGTTTTTATACTATTTTAAGCATTGCTTAGGCAGATGTCATATCAACCAGTTGACTCCTGTACTTAAAAAGTTTGGCCGGGTGTGGTGGCTCACGCCTGTAATCCCAGCACTCGGGAGGCAGAGACAGGAGGATTGCTGAGTTTGAGGCTTGCCTGGGCTACATAGTGAGCTCAGGGCCAGTCTGAACTACAAAGCGAGACCCTGTCTCAAAAAAAAAAAAAAAAGTTTGATAAAATTATTTTTGCTTTTCCTATAATATTATCTTATAAAAATGAATGAAAGGGCCAGAGATTTAGCTCAGTGGTTCCAGTGCCTGCCTAGCCACCACAAGGTCCTAGTTCAATCCCTGGTAACCACATACAACAATGCCAGGCATGATAACTCACGCCCACCAGCAATTAGTGCCGCATACCACAATGCCAGGCATGGTGGCTCATGCCTGTACTTGGGAAGCAGAGGCAGGAGCACTCAGGAGGCACAGGCAGGAGGATTGCTGAGTTCAAGGCTTGCCTAGGCTACATACTAAGCTCAGGGCCAGCCTAAACTACAAAGCAAGACCCTGTTTCCAAAAAAAAAAAGTAAAAAATATGTAAGTTTTGGTCATCTTGAATTTAAATAATTGGTCTGGTAAAAAGTTGATCTCAGTGTCCTACAAAGTCTCAGGACATGGGCAAAATATAGACAAATTATCCACCAGTGTGTAACGCATATAGTCTCAAGTCCTAACTGTCAATGGAGTTCTTATTTCCAACCGAAACCTCTTGAGTCTGGCCTTTACTTTCCATATTCCTCTCAACATTCTGGTTGTCTTAAGTGCTGACCAATATTGCATGTCAATTACTGCTCACAACATTCTAGGGCTTTTCTAGCTGGCATTTCCAAAACTTTCTAAACTCCTCCTATGAACCAATTCAGATGACTTCTGAACCACATAGTCAGTACAGTCACAGCAGCAAACTACTCCTGGTACAAGTTTTCTGTCTTACCCAACTTTCCCATCTTAACACCCAGACCCAGCATTTAGCTCAGTGGCACTGTGTATATGTTGCAAGCACAAGGTCCTGAGTTCAATCCCCACTACAAAAATAAATAAATAAATAAATAAAGAATGCAATTTAAAAAAAATCAATAGCCACAAATGAAAGGGAAGAGAAGTGTATTTTGGCTCGTGGTTTCCAATGGGTTTAGTCCATGGTTGGCTGATTGCAAGGCAGAAATGGCATGGGAGACAACAGCTGCTTCCTGCATGGGGGCTGGGAAGCAAGGGAGAAGCTACAGACAGAAATATACCCTTCTAAGTCATCCCCCTAGTTTCCTGTCTCTCAGTTGGCCCCACCTCCAAATGGGAGACTTGACTTGTAGTAGACATTAACTGTAAACCATCACACTCCCTAAGATGCCTGAGTATGCTGTCTCATATTGGCTTCTCTCTCTAGGAATGACCAGAAGCGCAAGTCACACACATGAGTGTTCTGGTCACACATCAAAAAAAGTAAGAGGAAGAGGAAGCTGGGCATTGCTGAGGACTAGCCATGCTATGTATAGATTGATGGTGCCAGGATACAGGCCCCACAGTCCCGATGGCTGCATATTTCCTGGCTGTGTAGGGACATCTCATAATCACAGAGTTTCTAAGGCAAGACAACATCTGCTGAGGATAATGCAAAACATGCAAGAATCCAGCTATAGGGAGGACTTAATCCTCGTTAACTTGTTCGTTTGTGAAGATTAACTTGTTTCTCATTTTTTATTCTCTGATTCTTACATAGTCACTGTTCAGAAAAAGTACACTTCCCCCATAGCTAGTTGACTGTGGAGATTATGAAGTCTTTCTACTAGAGGTGGGCTCCACTCAGCCTCCTTGAACCTTGAATATTCTTTTTTTGAGACAGAGTCTCACTTTGTAGTTCTGGCTGGCCCTGAGCTCACTGTGTAGCCCAGGCAAGCCTCAAACTCAGCAAGCCTCCTGCCTCTGCCTCCCAAGCGCTGGGATTACAGGTGTGTGCCACCAAGCCCAGCAATTTGAATTTTATTTCCCACCATCCCCCATACAGGTATCTGAGAGTCTGATCATCCCCTGGCAGGCCATGGTATGCACACCTGTAGACCCAACACTCTGGGAGGTTAAGGTAGAACTGGAAGCTTAGGATCAAGGCTGAGTAACTTAGTGGTTTACAGAGACCCTGTCTCAAAATTAAAAAATTTTAAAAGAGGGCCGGAGAGTTAGCTCAGTGGTTGCGGCGCCTGCCTCGCAAGCGCAAGGTCCTGAGTTCAATCCCGGTAACCACATATAATGCTGGGCGTGGAGACACGCCCACCAACAATCAACGCCGCATACCACAATGCCGGGCGTGGTGGCTCACGCCTGTCATCCCAGCACTTGGGAGGCAGAGACAGGAGGATTGCTGAGTTCGCGGCAGCTTGCCTGGGCACCATAGTGAGCTCAGGGCCAGCCTGAACTAAAAGCGAGACCCTGTCTCAAAAAGCAAAAAAAAAAAAAAAAATTTAAAAGGGGCTGAGGATGTAGTTCAGTGTGGAGGCTCTGAGTTCAATCCCTGCTAAATCCCTAGTACCAAAATAAAAAAAAAAATTCATTTTATTTTAGGTTTTATTTAACTCAGTTTAGCTGAAATATCATTTTAGTGTGTAATACAACAGTTATTGAGATGTTTTTTTTTTTGAGACAGGGTCTCACTTTGTAGTTCAGGCTGGCCCTGAGCTTACTATGTAGCTCTGCCTCCTGAGTACTGGGATTACAGATGTGAGCCACAACATCTGGCATTGTGGTATGTGGTTACCAGGGATCACTTCAGACCTTGAGTTTGCAAGGCAGACACCAGGACCACTGAGCTAAATCCCAGCCCCAACACTTTTTAAAATATCCTTTTTTTTTTTTTTTTTTGAGACAAGGCCTTACTTTCAATGATGCCTCTGCCTCAGCCTCCCAAGTGCTTGGGTCACAAATATGCACTGCATGGCCAGTTTAGGGAATTCTTTAATGTGACAGGCAAAACTGATGGCTTAGGTTTATAGTAGGCTACACCATCTAATTTTGTGTAAGTATATTCCATATTTCTGTGACAAAATTACCTACAAGTCTAGTGATGCACACCTGTAATCCCAGCACTTGGGAAGCTGAGGCAAGGAGGTCACCGTAAATTCCAGATTAGCCTGGGCTACATTCAGAGACCCTGTCTCAAAAGACCTAAAAAGAAAAATTGCCTAACTATTTTTCATAATGTATCCCATCATTAAGTGATACATATACCTAAACTATGGTCCTAAATTTAAATGAAGTTATATTTAAAATGAGTCCACCTTTCCTTCCTTCTTTTTTCCTTCCCTCCTTCCTTACCTTCCTTTGTTCTGTCTTTTTTACTCCAAAATGAGGTCTTGCTGTGTTCCTCAGACTGGGCTCAAGTGATCCTCCTGCCTCAGCCTCCTGAATAACTAAGACTGCAGTTCTTAAGTTGTAGTTGCCAAGACTGGACAACAGAGCAGATGCGGTGATGCTGGCAGTGATGCTGCAGAGGGGTCCTGTCTGTTCAGGTGACAGAAGTGTCTGTATGGAAGAGTGGGGAGAGGCAAGTTTGAGCACAGCTTAAGAAACTCAATGACTTAACAAGACTCTGTCTTAAACAAGGAGAGCTGGGGATTTAGCTGCGTGGTTCTGGCACCTGCCTCAAGATAAAAAAGGGCTCAGTTCACCTGTAGATATAAATGAGTACTAGAATGTATGATAGTTTTTGTAAAATAGGAAATATCCAAAGGGAATTTGGTGTGGAAATGTAATGAGGGGAAGGAATAAATATGATTCCAAAAGAAAATAAAAGAGCATGTATATAGGGAGTGAGGGGGTAGGGATGTGGGTAAAAATGAGAATTAACTTGTGTCATATACAAATTACCCAGTGTTGTGTGTGATTGTGAGCTGTATATAAAATGTACCAATAAAGAATTCAATTTTTTTTAAAAAAGGGCTCAGTGGGCAGCTCATTGCAGAAGCCTTGGGTTCAATCTCCAGTACTGAAAAAAGAAATCTTATTTTGGTGGCACACACATCATAGTAATGTAGACCCATCTGTCTTTGTTCTTATTCCCCCGCCAGGCTTCATCCTCATAAGGGGAAGAGGGAAGTCTGGTCTGGTCACTTGCCCAGCCGCTGGGGAAAAAAGAGGTTGAGTGACTCATAGAACCACAAGGAACTGGGTAGAGGAAGTCCTCTCAGGAATGGGAAGTTGGGGCTGGACAGTCCAAAACAAAAGAAAGCATGAGGTTTAGGTTCAGAGCCAATGACAGACCTAAAGTGACAGTGACTAAAAACAAGGTCAAAGTTTATTTCTGTCCTGTGTAAAATTCTAGTGGTAATTCAAGCTGGTACATGGCTGTTCTGCATGAAATCACAGGACCCAGCCCAGCGCATATGTGTTACAAGCACAGAATGGAGAAATGGAGAGGAAGGGGGAGTGTGTCAGGTGTTTTTGAGGGTGATTCTGAGAAGCCTATACTTCCTCTTAGATCCCATTGGTCAGTTACATCACCACACCAATCTGTAGTGCAGGATAGGAGATCTAGGCCCTACTGAGATTCTTTCAGTCCCACCAAAGAGAAGAATGGATCATAGAGGATAATGATTAGCTTCTGCCATTACTTGCCATGTAGCAAAGAGGCACAATTCATACACATATGTTTTTCCACATTTTTCTTTTCTTTTTTGTTTTTTTGTTTTGGTTGTGGTAGTGGGGATTAAACCCAGAGACTTTATTCCAAGTTACATTCTCAGCCCTTTTTAAAATAATTGGTTGGGTTATTTGGTTGGATTTTTTTTTTTTTTGAGACAAGATCTCATTACTGGCCTCCAATTCATGGCGATCCTCTTGCCTCAACCTCTCAAGTGATAGGATGACAGGTGTTTCAGCTGGGGTGGTGGCAGAAAATTAGAATTTCCATAAGGTACCTTGGAAAAGGGAAATTTTAGTTTCTGTGGCTCCCATGGGGAGGCAGTTATGAGTCCAGAATTGTGGAAACCATATATATCATCATTTCAATTTTTTGTGGCACTGCAAATTGAGCCCAGGGCTTTGCACTGAGCTACATCTTCAACCATTTTTCTTCTTCTT
>PVIC010050732.1:0-12663 GCA_004025085.1 Thryonomys swinderianus
GACCTTGTGCTTGCGAGGCAGGCGCCAGAACCACTGAGCTAACCCTCCGGCCCTCCATTAGTCCTTTTAATAACTCCAGGAGCCTAACATTCAAGAGTTAAGTGAGTTCTCAACTAATAAACCTAGACATTGAGTTGTCATATTTTAAAATATATATTTATTGATCTGTAATGTCACACAATTTAAATATAATTCTCAAAACTGTGAACAAACAATAAAGGTAGGTACAAGTTAACTGGTTCAAAGAACTGGCATTCTTCTCACCAGTTTAAAATGTGACCCACCCATCTAAGAAAACAATCAATATACTATCAGTACTGGACTTTCTAGTGCATGTCTTTATGCAATTTATAACAGTATTTACAAAAGACCAGGCATACTTCCAGTAAGTTTGTGTCTATAGATTTAAAACAAATTGAATCAAAACCACAGATAAGTTAGGTAACTTTGTCAAGGTCATTGTAGTGAGTAATGTTAGGATCAGAATTCAAACTAAAGTTCTTGAATAAAGCTTTAATCATTACCTTCTACTACTCTTCTATACAGAAAATATAATAAGAACCTAAGATCAAAATACTCTGAGTGGTTTTCCATACTTCTTTTATTTTTTTTCTCTAAAATTAGTTTCCCCTTACTTTAGTGTATTAGCGATTCAGCTGGAGAAATTAATTTCTTAAAACTGAGATTTGGGTACGCGATCCAAGTGCACACAAGTAATCTCATGGCCCCACCATATCTAGCTGTCTGCATTTAAACAATAATCTCGTATCTGACCAGTGTCCACTTGGGTTGGCCCATCACTTTGAGAACTGGTGTGTCTCCTTGTTCTAGAATCAAATGAGGTCATCAGTTACACACCTGGAGTGCTGAGGAAATATTTGGCCCTACATATTTGGGCTGAGAATATTTCTATTCTGAAGCTTCTCTTGATTATGTCATAAGGAAGATGCACAGCCTTTCTGTTTCCTCCACCAGGGCAGAAATCTGTTGTTCCTAGCTATTGAGTATTTACGATCATGATTTTTAAATAAATTTAATTGCCTCTCAAAATTACCCAGGCCCATGCAACCAGTTGCTGATAAGTCTTCTATTCTTGATATTCAGAGACAGCCAGAGAGAGGGGAAAGAAGGAGGGAGAGAGAAAGGGAGAGAGAGAAAGAGGGAGGGAGGGAGAGAGAGAGAGAGAGAGAGGGAGGGAGGGAGAGAGAGAGAGAGGGAGGGAGGGAGAGGGAGGAGGGAGAGAGGGAGGGAGGGAGAAGAGAGTATGTGTGTGTGTATTTCTGCTGAGGGAACTGTGCAGTATTTACCACATCCATAGAACACTCTTAAGGCTTTATCTATTGTGCGACATCACAACAAACAGTGAGGCAGATATCCCGCATCTGATGAATGAAAAAACATAAAGCTCTGAGAATTTAAGATAACAAAGAAAACAAATGAGACTCAAGATGAAGAATTAAAAACTGTTCGCTGTTTTTCCATGCAAATGAAGCACTCCTTTCTTAATAATAGCTAAAGGTATCAGATAATATCAGTAACTCATAGTTCTTTGAGCCATTTCTCCATCTTAAGTAAGCAACCTTATCATAAAATCCAGTAATGTAATATTAAAGCAGCGATACAGTACCAAACAGAATGTGTCTAAATATGCTGAGGTAAACATCTATATTTTAGAAAAGCTTGAAGTTGCCATTAATAATTGACAGAGCAAGTAACTTTACTGTTTAATAATTTAATTTAGAGCAGATTTATGTTTTCAGGTTTTCCTGTTTTGTCGCACAGTTCTGTACTCCTTTAAAGCTTGCATTAAGACTATTTCTGGGCACAGGGTAGGCATGGGGTTTTTCAAAATGTGCAGGGGGAAGCACTCCCTGACTGTTATTTAAACCCCTGTTACAAAGCACCTCTCGTTTTCTTTGATGCTACTCTGCAGTGTATCTCATAGAACAACCTCTTTTAAAACCTTCAATTTCTTTGGTCAGAGATTAGAGAGTTTGATGTCATATACAGACAATAAAATCCTCTTTATCTCAGTGGTATTTCATTATACTTTGTGACTTAGAAACAAAATGAGCTTAAAGTCACGCCAAGACACATCTTTAAGATTGCTATGATAATGCTAATACGCCCTTTAAAATTGAGGCCATCTGGGAAATTGAAAGGGTGACAAGTGGAACCAACTTGCATCAAACTGGCATGACACCAGACATTGGCATGGCCTCAGTGACAGCTGCAGCATCTGGAGAGGGCTTGATAAGAAAATCCTGTTATAATACTGCGCTGCTTTTCCTTAAAGTACATCTTACATGATTTTGTGCATGCCATATTTTATTTTAGAACAAACTACATTCCTTTTTGAAACCAAAATACTCTTGTCCTTAAGCAAATATAAAGGAAGTGGTCTTTGGCTGTCCTTTGACAAAAAAGAAACCCGTGTATTTAATTAGCCCTTTTACCTGAGTGCTATTCTGCTATGAGAACAGAGTGTGAAATGGTAACTTTGAGTAGGAACATAAATGGCATCAGAGCGTTCAGAGCAGAGTTCAGTAAAAGAGCTGCTGTCTGTGGCAGTTGTCACAACACCCTTGTTCTGGGTGATAAGTGGGTAAAGTAGAACCTGGTCTCAGTTACACTTCCCACTGAGTATTATCTGTTTTGTTGTTGTTGTTGCTCTTCTTCTTCTGACATATTTATTTATTTATTTATTTATTTATTTATTTATTTATTTATTTAGTTGAATTCTTTCTTGGTACCTTTTATATACAGTTCACAATCACACTCAACTATTGGGAATTTGTACAAGTACATGACAAAGTTAATTCTCATTTTTACCCATATCCCTACCTACCCACATCCCCTCCACTTTACATACATGCTATTTCTTTCTTTTCTTTTCTTTTCTTTTCTTTTCTTTTCTTTTCTTTTCTTTTCTTTTCTTTTCTTTTCTTTTCTTTTTTTATGACAGGGTCTCGCTTTGTAGTTCACGCTGGCTCTGAGCTCACTGTGTAGCCCAGGCATGCCTCGAACTCAGCAATCCTCCTGCCTCTGCCTCCCGAGTGCTGGGATTTCAGGCGTGAGCCACCACGCCCGGCCACATGCTATTTCTTTTTCTTTCCAAACTATATTCTTTCCCATCATTACTTTCCCCCACCACATTTCCTTTGAATATTTCTTACTTCATAAAATCTATCATACATTCTAGAACTCATTTACATCTACAGGTTCTCATATCAGAGAAAAGATATAGAATTTACAGATATGGGCTCTATTTCACTTATTAGTGTGTCCTCAAGGTGTATTAATTTGCACATTAATGAATGAAACTTGTCATTCTTTATGGCAAAGTAATACTACATTTTAGATAAAAAAATACATCTTTTTTTATCCAGTCTCCGGTTGATGCGCACGTGGGTTGTTTCCAATATTACAATTGAGCTGCCATGAACCTGGATGTACATATGTCTTTACAATATGATTTCCCCTAGTAGGGGAATGGCAGGGTTAAATGGGACCCCTAATCCTAGTTTTTTGAGGAATCTCCACACTGATCTCTACACTGGTTGTACAAGTCTACAGTCCCACCAATAGTGGAGAAGGGTACAAGTTAGGTAAACCTCTTGGAGACATTGGCTTAGGCAGAGACTTTATGAACAAAAGTTCTGTAGCATAAGAACTAGCAGAAAGAATCAACAAATTGGATCTCATCCTCCTAAAAAAGCTTCTGCATGGCAAAAGAAACCTCTGGCACCACTAAAAGACAATGAACAACATGGGAAAAAAATCTTTACTAGCTGTTTGTCAGACAAAGGGCTACTATCTAGAATATATAAAGAACTTAAACAAATCAGTCCCCTCAAGTTTAAAGACCCAATTCAAAACTGGGCATCTGAAATGAACAGATATTTCTCAGAGGCAGAAGTTCAACATCACTAGTCATTCCAGTTATGCAGGTGAAATCAACACTGAGATTTCTTCTCACTCCACAAAGAATGGCTGTTATTGCAAAATCAGCCAGCAATAAATGCTGGCTAGGCTGCGGAGAGAAAGGAACCCTTCTCCAATGCTGGTGGGATTTTAGACATGTACAACCATTGTGGAGATCACTGTGGAGAATCCTGAGTATTATCTTTGAACTGAAAATCAGAGGGACGACTAACGAGGTGTTCTGGTTTATTGGTAGGACAAGAAGCCAACTGCCTCACAGGCTTAACTCCATTGCAGTAGGTAAAACTGAGCTAAAAGTGCTTTCCAACCACTTCAGACTACAGCTTTCCAGCAGTGAATCTATACTGAAAGAAATGGTCCTTTTACCAAAATATTTTCCATAGGGAACAAATTACCTCCTCTCTATTTTTCATCCATTACCTATATATTTGTTATGTTATGTAACCACAGGTTCTGTTTCTATTAATTGGTCACCTGGAATATAAAATTGATATTTCTATTGCTAATAAACAAACAAAAAAGACATCTATATTTAAATAATTATGACATGGTGTGGTAAAATCTTCTCTAGAATATCTTCAAAGAATTGGTATCATTACAGTTGCTGTTGGCTTTCCTACAATGTGGCAGAACACATTTTTATTCTTGAAAATTTTAACCCCCTTTCCTGATTGTGAAGAAGATGCTTCCTGGAAAGTGTGCAAGCAGCTGTGACCTGTAACTCTTTTGAATTTTGACTGATCTACTGGAAACATTAATATTTGATCAGTTGTTTCAATAAAAGAGCCCAAACTCAGAAATTAGGAAATATGCAATCAAAAAGGAAATGAGAAAGAAGTCAGAAGACTCGTAGCTAGTGGTAAGACATATTTTACATGCTGTTAAAAATCACAAACCTAAGTCACAGGAGAAAAAATAATATTCATTGGAATGCATGAAAGTATTATTTTAGCATTAAGTCTCTTCTAAAGCAAAATATAGTACAAGAATAATGAATACAGATTTAAGATGTTATTATTGTACTTTTAGAGATGATAACCAAAGAAAATAAAGTCATGGAAAAGAACACTGAAAAGACATTATTGGAGGTGGTGTATCTGATATTGACCAATTTATTAGTCCTGGTCAGATCACTCAAAATCAGAGTGAGTGATAATACTAGATACCCATAGTAATAAAAGTCATACCAATGTCATAGGTATATTATTCCTCATAGAATCAACTGTAGACAGTGTCTTATAGTCATCATGAAATGCTACTGAGGACCCTAGAAAATACTATTTTCAGAATACTTGTTCCTCTTCCACTCCCTACTCTGCATTCTCCTCTCACCCTTCTAGACAGAATTTAAACCAAGATTTAAACATGATCCTCCTTGTATGTACATCTTCCATTTCAAAATGTTTAGTGATGTCTTCACAATTAACTAGTCGATTCAACTACATAGCACGACCATCAGGACCAGTTCAGGAATTAAAATTGTTCCCTAAATCAGTTCCTTCCACCAAGGAAGATTCTCTGGTTATAGTTTAACTTAAAAAAGATAAAATACCTTTTTAAACATGTTATTCACAGACTTAATGTTTAAACCTTTCACTGACTACTGACTCTTGTATTCATCACCTACTGTGGGAATTTATTCATTTAAAGATACGATAAATGTATGGCAATTAGATATTTTCTTTTTACTAACACTTTCTGTTTCTTCTCTGTTGTTCTGAAAAATAGAAGAACGGAAACAAGAAACTTTTGGCTTCCCAATTGGTATAAATTTCTGACCGTAAGTTTTGCCTCTGATTGTAATTAGGGTTTCTTACATCCTTACATTTTGTCAACTAGTGCAGACATCGCTGCTCACTCCCACTAGGGGGTCACAATGCACTCCAGTGCTTGCATTAAAATGCATGCCAAGAAAATGAAACTCTTGGCATCTGACACTTTTCTTTGTTAACACCATTCTTTTTTTTTTTCCTCCTTGGTTATTTTTATTATAGAATCATCTTGCTATACCACCAGTGGAACTGCGACCTGTGACAGCAAAGAAAATAGTATGAGATAGTGCATAATGGGTAAGAATTTAAAAAAAAAAACAGAGTTGAGTATATTATCCAGATCCTATACCGTGACTTGGTCTCATCCATTCTTTTGTCCTAAGCCAATTACATCCTGCCTGAGCTTATGACCAACTTCCTCTCTTGACCAAGCTCAATGCATATTACATGACTCCAACCAATTTTAGCTAGTTCTGTCCTCAGGCAGACTCACATATTATTTGTTTCTTTGGATGAATGGCCATTCAGCAACCATTATCCAGTGTTTTAGTATTGCCTCAGGGCAGGATTCATATCCAGAAATAAGTAAGGACATCCACCCACTGCCAGCTGTTTATTCACTACACGATTACCACACTGCATGCTCCAATCTGCAATGCCAATTCCAAAAGAGTTCAGTCGTGTTAATGGGGAAAAACCTCCACTAGTTTGGTGATGGAGCCATAGATAAGACAGACAGTGAAATAAACATATAATTTTATATATAATTGTTTATATAATTTGTTTATATAATTATATATATATTTATATCTCAGAGGGCTCTAGTTTATATTTCTGAATTCACCCTAACAAATACAAATTTTCTCTGCTAACCAGTAGCCATGACCTTAGTCAAATTCAAGGACTCCTAGAATCCAGATAGAAAAAAAAAAAAACAAAAAGGTCCCTGGCAAAGCCAATGCTTTCCTTTATTTTAATTGTTAATAGTTGAGCCACAGATTGTTGATAAAAACAACTGTTGTAGAGTTTGTGAAAAAGAGTTACTGGGTAAGAAAATGAATAGGAGGAAATGCCATTCTCCTTAAATGCATGTCATGAAATCTACAAATCATCCCTTGAAGTGCTCCTAAACCAGTCTGGAAAATGGAAATACTTTAAGAAATGTGATTCCTTCCATAGACCCTACCATAAACCTCTTCATATTATGATGAAAATCAAAATATGAAACTTGATTTCAAAATTTGATGTATAACGTTGGTAAAGATAGCAGAACATGAAATTAGATACTCATGTAGTTACAGAGGGTGTGTATATACACAAATACAAAAGAAGCACACCCACTGAGTGGAGTGGCTCACGCCTGTAATCCTAGCACTCAGGAGGTAGAGGCAGGAGGATTGCTGAGTTCAAAGCTTGTCTGGGCTAAGTACCACTAACTGACAGGTTTAAACAACAGAAATTGATTGTCTCTTAGTTCTGGAAACTGGAAGTGCAAAATCAAGATGGGCTTTTTTTCTGAGACTTGAAGGAAACAGTTTATTCCAAGCTTTTTCTTCTTCTGAAAGGGTATGATTGTGTCACATTTTCCATTTTTCTTCCATACATGTTTGTCTCTAAAGTCCAGCTTGTAAAGATGTAGTCATGAGATTAAGATGGAACTTTCTGACTTTAGTCTGATTACCACACAAACCTCAGAGGTTGTTTAAAAGTAAAAATAGAAACATATCACAATGAAAGATGCATTATCATTAATCCCTTTCAGAATAACCTTATTTCAAACACACTCATCATCCTTACCACTTTTAGGAGCTGTTCTGGAAGTCTTCTTTCTTGACTGTAGTTGAGATTTCAGAACTATCTCCACATTCTAAATGGATTCAGAAGTTTAGTTCTCAAGGTAAATTTGACTTTAAGGAAAGGCAGACATTACATGATGCCATATCTGGTGAAGAGGGGAGATGAGTCATAGTTCTTTCATTTCACAGAAATTGCTGCACCAGGAGAAATGTGTATTGTAGGTTTTTGTGATAGAAGGTGAAACTTCTTCCTTATTTCTCAGATTTTCGTTTTTTGGCTTGTCTTTTTTTAAAAATTGTTTTTATAGGTATATTTTATACATACGATATGATCATATTTAACATTGAGAATGTGTACCTGTACACAGCACATCTTGATTTTCATCTTTCCCCTTTCCCCTATTCTCCCTACAACCCCACCCCCTATATTTCCTTTTTTTACTGCAAGTTTTTTCTTTCCCTTTTTAGCTTAATTATTTTAATTCAATAAATATATAGCTACAGTTTAGATATACATAATGATCATACTCATCATAGGGAATTTGTACCTGTTTATAATATTTCTTGATTCTTTTTTTCTAATTTCTCTCTCCTCTCTTCAACTCCTCTTCCTTATTTACAAATGCTTTATTTCTATTTCACCCTTCTTTTCTCTTTCTTTGCTTTTCCCTTCCTTCCTTTTTCTCTACTCTTCTCAGTTCCCCTTACCATTTGAACAGTATTCCCTATTTTACGATATCTATTTGTAACTTATTTACACTTTAGTTTTTCACACTAAACAACCAACACAATATTTATACATATGTGTCCAATTTATATTTCACTTAAAAGTTTGGTATCAAGGGCGTAAATTTACCTAGCAAGGTCTCAAATTCATCCTTATGGCTGAGAAGTACTCTATTTAAAAATACACACAGACACACACACACACACACACACACACTATACTGTGGAGAGTTAGAGTAAACATTCTTAAAATTCATTTGTAGCCAGAACAGACCTAGAATAGCAGAAATAATTCCAGGCAACAAAGGCAAGAGAGAAGACATCAAAATATATGGTTTCAAACTATACTATGAAACTACCATTATAAAAGCAGCATAATACAGGCAAAAAATAAACCGGAGGATCAAGGGAACAGAAGATGCAGAAGCAACTGCAAACACACAGACACCATATCTTTAACAATGAACCAAACACAAACACTAAATCTACTGGAAGAGAAATTGGAACACTTGAAGACATAAGGGTAGGAAAATACTTTATGAGCACCTTTTAAACCAGAAATTTCAAAGGACCAACATCAGGGATATTACATTATTAAAAAGATTTTCACATAAAAGAAATCATCAACAGAATGAAGAGGCAACCCACAGAGAGGGAAGAAGTTTTTGACAGTGTTGTTAAAACAAAAAACTATTATCCAGGATATAAAAAAAAAACTAAAAATAATCAGACTTCCAGATTTAAAGATTTAATCCCAAAGTGACTATCTGAAGGGAATACACACTTCTCAGATGAAGAATAAATGGCAAATAAATATTTGACAAAATGTTCAACATCGATGATCATTTGAGAGATGCAAATGAAAACAATGATGAGATTCCATCTCACTCCAGAGGAACAGTTGCTATAAAGATATCAACCAATGGGGCAGAGGGTTAGCTCAGTGGTTCCGGTGCCTGCCTTCAAGCGCAAGGTCCTGAGTTTGATCCCCGGTAACCACATACAATGCTGGGCGTGGAAACTCACGCCCACCAACAAACAATACCACATACCACAGTGCCGGGCGTGGTGGCTCACGCCTGTAATCCCAGCACTCAGGAGGCAGAGACGGGAGGACTGCTGAGTTCCAGGCTTGCCTGGGCTACATAGTGAGCTCAGAGCCAGCCTGAACTACAAAAGGAGACCCTGTCTCAAAAAAAAAAAAAAAAAGATATCAACCAATAATAAATGCCAATGGGTCTGAGGGAAAAAGAAATTCTTTTTTCTCTGTTATTCAAAGTCTAGACTGGTGCGATTACTGTAAAAATCAGGAGATTCCTGAAAAGACTAAAACTAAAGGTTCCATTTAACCTGGCTATTTCTCTTCTTGGCTTTGTCCTGAAGGAATTAAAAACATCATGTCACCATTATATAACCACTCATGTTCATAGCAGCACATTCTGTGATAGTTAAATCATAAAAACATCTTAGACTGATTTCTACACACAGTATTTCTCAAATGCTTCAAATAACCCTTATAAAATTCACTGTAAGGGATCCTAGGTGCAAATTCAGCTGGCACATTTATGTAATCAACATCATCTTGATAATGGATCATTATTGATGTATGATTTTTTTTTTTTTTTTTTTGAGACAGGGTCTCGCTTTGTAGTTCAGGCTGGCTCTGAGCTCACTATGTAGTCCAGGCAAGCCTGGAACTCAGCAATCCTCCTGTCTCCGCCTCCTGAGTGCTGGGATTACAGGTGTGAGCCACCACACCGGGCACTGTGGTATGTGGTATTGATGGCTGGTGGGCGTGAGTCTCCACGCCCAGCATTCTATGTGGTTACTGGGGATTGAACTGAGGACCTTGCGCTTGCAAGGCAGGCACCGGAACCACGGAGCTAACCCTCCGGCCCTGATGTATGGTTTTAAAAATAAGGAGAAGTCCACAATTTCCATTAAGAACTCTAAAGTTTTGTCTAAGAATTATAAGCATGGAGTCAAGTTTCAATTCTCATGATAATATTACTTAAAAGTCTGGAATCTGAAACAGCAAGATCACAGTTCAAATGAAATGCTGTGTGTGATCTGTGATTTATTATATACTTTAAAATATACCTTCTTTCACTTGTAGATCACACCTTACTGTACCAAACAACCTGAAATTTATCAAATACTGTTACTGAGGTTCAACATGCCACTTCTTATACTGAAGATTCCTCCCTTCCAGTTGAATGGCACTCAATGTAAGTACATCTTTCCAAAACCATTATTTCTAAATTAATTTATATTATAATTTATAGAGGTTTAGGGCTTGAATTTCGAGGTGTGTAGGGGATATGGTTTTAACCATACAATAGGCAGACTATAGCATATCATTTTCTCTTTGTGTATTTTGATAAAGTCCAAAACAGTTGTCATATTAGAAAAACTTATTTTGAAAATATGGAGTTGAATGATGTTCAAAATTAGAGACAGAGTAAAATAATGGTGGGGAAATATTGAACTGATTATAGCAGAGAAATCTTTATGAGAAACTTGGGAAAATAAATTATGGTGCCTGGGAAAAATCATTATCAGGCAAATCGAACTATATTTGGATCAGCTACTTAGGGAATTTCTTACAGGAAGGAAGTTTTACTAAAAGAGTAATGGGGCCCGGGGATTTAGTTCAAGTGGTACTGTCTCTACCTTGGAAGCACAAGGGCCTGAGTTCGATCCACAGTACCACAAATAAATAAATAAATAAATACATACATACATACATAAATAAATAAATAAATAAATAAATAAGCAAGCATTGACCCTTAACAGCAGGAGTCATAACTCGTATTACTCATTCCCACACATCTGGCTACACACTACTGATCTACTTTGTCAGCTTCATATTCGGCACCATACACTCAGCTGATCCCACTTCCCAAACCTCAAACTAAGTGCATCCACCACACTCTTGAGTATTAGCTTCAAACTCTCATTTAAATGATCAACGTATTCTGAGGAATGTAATTTATTTTTAGTACTTTTTCAGAGTTTAACAAGCACATGTTCTTACAGTATTGTTTTACTCAGGAGCTGTGAAATAATAATAACCGCTATACAGTGATTATATTTAACAACATGTTGTGTTTTTTTTTCATTTTTTAAATCCATGTCCTGAAGAAAGGTTAAATGTGATGGATATGCCACTTACACAATTTGATCTTTACATAACCCATACACGTACTGAAATATCTCATTGTACCCAAATATATGTATAATTATCACATGCACATTAATATTTAATGAAAAGGTCTGAAATATTTCCATTTTTCTATTTGCACTTAAGTTTTAATTAATACCTCACATGCTCACAACACACTGTAGAAAACATCTGTTCATGACTTGTTGAATAGAGCAATCTGTGAACATACTCAAGGCAATAGCTCAGTTGTAGGAGGAACAATTACACTTTGCTTTATTCCATTTGCACAAATTCATTTTCTACATCTCAGACCATACGGAATCTTAAAGAAACAGATATAATCCAAAGACATAAGCCATTTGGTCATCTAATCAATATAATCTCTTGGAAGAATTAAATATGCACCCATTCTAGAACCAAATATATAAAGTTTTAACAAATATCAGGGCCACTAAAATCATTTTGGCATTTCAAAGAATGTTACAGAAAAATCTCAACTATCAAAATCAAATTGTGAAATAGAAAAAATTCAAAGGGAAGTGGGTAGGGTTAAGTAATGAAGGGTAAGAAAAAATATGATGTTAAAAAAAAGCATATGTATATAAACAGTGGGGGTTTGTAGGGGGTAGGGGAATGGGTAAAAATGAGAATTAACTCATGTCATATACTGGTACAAGTTTCCAACGTTGAGTGTGATCATGATGCATGTATAAAATGGGAATATGATGAGGGAAAGGAATAAATATGATACAGAAAGAAAATAAAAGAGCATGTATAAGGGGGGAGGAGGGGGGAGTGGGTAGGGATATGGGTAAAAATGAGAATTGACTTGTGGCATATACTGGGACAAATTTCCCAATGTTATATGTGATTTTGAGATGTATATAAATTGTACCAATAAAGAATTCAATTTAAAAAATATGCATATATAAAGAATTCAATAAAAATTACCTGTTTCTAAAATTTAACAAGACAAATTGGAGCTGTCAAAATCTTCTAGAATTTTCATCTACTTCAAGAATGATTATTGTCTTGGCATTGCTTCCTAGCTTAACAACAAAAATACAAATGGAAAATGATAATAAATTTAGATTCTTCTAAAGGCTTAATTGCCCAATATTATGATTTTCTACACATTACCATATACTTTAGCTGACACTAACAGCAGTTTACTTCAAATCAACATTCACAATACAAAGCAGCAATTATAGTTGCAGATATCATCTATTAAATCATATTCTGATGATGTCTGTTTTTT
>PVIC010050733.1:0-12713 GCA_004025085.1 Thryonomys swinderianus
GATGAGGGGAAGGAATAAATATGATACAGAAAGAAAATAAAAGAGCATGTATAAGGGGGGAGGAGGGGGGAGTGGGTAGGGATATGGGTAAAAATGAGAATTAACTTGTGGCATATACTGGTACAAATTTCCCAATGTTATATGTGATTTTGAGATGTATATAAATTGTACCAATAAAGAATTAAAAAAAAAAAAAAAAGTGGCTGTGGACTTGGACATTTCTTCTGACAGTGATCAGGTGCTCCAGTTTCTCCATGTGCGCTTGTTTTCCAGGCTTCAGTAGTGGTTCAGATGATGGGTGTGATTGATAGAGCTCTGGTTTTGTTGTGCTATAGCAATGAGTCATTTTTTTTAAATTTGAATTTTTTTTTTTTTTGAGACAGGGTCTCACTTTGTAGTTCAGGCTGGCCCTCAGCTCACTATGTAGCCCAGGCAATCCCCGAACTCAGCAATCTTCCTGCCTCTGCCTCCCGAGTGCTGGGATTACACGCGTGAGCCACCATGCCCGGCACTGTGGTATGTGGTATTGATTGCTGGTGGGCGTGAGTCACTATACCCAGAATTGTATGTGGTTACTGGGATCAAACTCAGGATGTTGCGCTTGCGAGGCAGGCGCCGGAACCACTGAACTAAATCTCCAGCCCCAAAATTTGAATCTTTTATTGGTACATTTTATACACACACACACACACACACACACACACACACACAGAGTGATGAGTCATTTTGAGCAGTTCTCCTGCTTCCTGGTTATCTCTCTGCCTTTTTTTTCATTATTCAGTAAACTTTATTGGTACATTATATGCACAGCTCACAATCACACACAACATTGGGGAATTTGTACCAATATGTGACACAGGTCAATTCTCATTTTTACCCACATCCCTGCCCACCCACGCCCTCCCCACCCCCTATATACATACTTTTATTTTTTTCCGAATCATATTTATTCCTTCCCCTCATTACATTCCCACACCAAATTCCTTTTGGATATTTCCCATTCTACAAGAACTATCATACATTCTAGAGCTCCTTTACCTCTACAGGTGCTCATATCAAAGAAAAGGTCCAGTATTTGCATATCTGTGATCTATTTATTTCACTTATTAGTGTGTCCTCCAGGTGTCTCCATTTGCACATAAATGAATCAATCTTGTCATTCTTTATGGCAGAGTAATACTCCATTAAAAAAACCCACATCTTCTTTATCCAGTCTCCAGTTAATGGGCATTTGGGTTGTTTCCAAGATTGGGCTATCATGAACTGAGCTGCTATGAACAAGGGTGTACATCTGTCTTTCCAATGTGAGTTTTTAAATTCCCTTGGGTATATTCCTATCAGGGGGATAGCAGGGTTGAAAGGGACCTCCAGTCTTAGTTTTCTGAAGAATCTCCACACAGATCTCCGCAATGGTTGCACAAGTCTGCAATCCCACCAGCAGTGGAGAAGGGTTCCTTTCTCCCCACAGCCTAGCCAGCATTTATTATTGATTTTGTAATAGTGGCCATTCTTTTGGAGTGAGATGAATCTCAGTGTTGTTTTCATCTGCATCTCTGGAATGACCAGCGATGTTGAACATTTCTTCATATGATTCTTGGCTGCTTGGACTTCTGCTTCTGAGAAGTGTCTGTTCATTTCAGATGCCCATTTTTGAATTGGGTCTTTAAACTTGGGGAGACTGATTTGTTTAAGTTCCTTGTATATTGTAGATAATAGCCCTTTGTCTGATAAACAGTTAGTAAAGTCTCTTTCCCATATTGTTGGTTGTCTTTTAGCAGTGCCAGTGATTTCTTTTGTTGTGCAGAAGCTTTTTAGTAGGATGAGATCCCATTTGTTGATTCTTTCTGCTAGTTCTTGTGCTATAGAGGTTTTATTCATGAAGTCTCTGCCGAAGCCAGTGTCTCCAGGAGTTTTACCTAACCTGTTTTCTAGCAGGTTTATTGTTTCTGTTTTAATGTTTAAGTCTCAAATTCATTGTGAATTTAGTTTTTTGCATGGTGAAAGAGATAGGTCTAGCTTTAGTCAAAATGGCTATACTTCCACAACTACTATACAGATTCAATGCAATTCCAAGTGAAATTCCAACACTGTACTTCACAGACCTAGAGAAATACAAAAATTCATCTGGAACCACAAGAGACCTAGAATAGCAAAAACAATTCTAAGCAACCACGACATGGCAGGGGGTATTACAATCCCCAACTTAAAACTCTACTATAAAGCCACTGTGATAAAAAACTGTTTGGTACTGGCAAAGCAACAGACCCGAGGATCAGTGGAATAGATTAAAAGATCCAGACACAACCCCGGATACACTAAGCGACCTTATCTTTGACAAAGGAGCCAAATATCCCCAGTGGAGGAAAGACAGCCTCTTTAACAAATGGTGCTGGAAAAACTGGGCTTTAACCTGCCAAAAACTAAAGCTCTCTGCCTTCTTTTAGAAATGTTTCTAAAGTCCTGAGTTCTTTCTGACACCTATACACCGTTAGTGTGTTCTTCTTATTGACTTGGGAGAAGTGTTTCAGGATCTCTGTGTCACATGTGCTTTGTAAACATTTTCCCCAGTCTCTGGCTTCCTCTGCAGTGTCTTGACTGGGGCTATTGACTCGAGAAATGGTTACATTTGACATGGTCCAATGAGTTAGTGGCTGCTTTTGTAAACAAAATTTCTGTGGACTGGTCAATAAAATTAAATAGTGTCATCTTCTCAACTTCCTGTATTTTAGATTTGTATTTTTTTCAATATAGATGTGTGCGTTGATTTTCTTTTTTCAAAATAATGCATTAAAATAACTGATTTGCTAAAGCCATCTTAAATTTTTGTGAGGTCAGTAGATTTTGAGTACTTTTTTCTTGGCACTACAGGAAAATATACTTAAAACACAGTGAGGGGGTGATTTCAAATAAAAAATGCAATGTCGGGCCGGAGGGTTAGCTCAGTGGTTCCGGCACCTGCCTCGCCAGCGCAAGGTCCTGAGTTTGATCCTCGGTAACCACATACAATGCTGGGCATGGAGACTCATGCCCACCAGCAATCAATACCACATACCACAGTGCCGGGGGTGGTGGCTCATGCCTGTAATCCCAGCACTCAGGAGGCAGAGACGGGTGGATTGTTCGAGGCTTGCCTGGGCTACATAGTGAGATCAGAGCCAGCCTGAACTACAAAGTGAGACCCTGTCTCAAAAAAAAAAATACAATATCATATGTGTGTGTGTGTGTGTATATATATAAAATTCACATACTGAATCCATCTGATCACTGAATACAGAACAATTGTGCTTTTCCCTCCACAGGCAGGTGCTTGCAAGACTCCTGAATGTGACTGAAAAGAGAGTCAAGGTCAGTACATCCAGGAACAACCAATTGGCAGGCCAATCATTCTCCATCCTACTTCAGGACACAGCTTTGTCTGGGACATTGTGAAGCTTGTGTTATTTCTCCTTTTTTACTGTGACAAACAAGATTTGAACTTAATGAGGATTCATGGTAGAAAATGGGATAAGTAACTGTGGGCTTACAGTCTTTCACACATCCATAGGGCACATACTTCATAAAGGAGAAACAGAACAAAACATCAAGTTGCTTCTTCTCCTACTTTGTGTGCACAAGTGAACATATATAAGTGTGTATCATACAGATGACTGTAAGTATGCATATCATAATACATGGATATGCACCTGTATATATTCACTAAGTGCAGTGCACTCTCTGCAGAACTGGTATCTTTTAGTGTACACTTCTGTGTGCACTCACATTGCTTTTCAGTCTGACCTTGAAAGTATTTTGGCGGGTGTGGGGACACATGAGGTTAAAAGAGGGTTCATTTGTAGGAGGTTATTTGAAATGAGACCTACGAACATAGGTCAACATGAGATTATAAATATTCCTTTGTTGGCGAAATCCAGGTCTGGCTGAGCCAACTGCATCACACACCAGTCTCCTAGGTCCTGAGAGCATGTGTGGAATGCGGTGATCCATGACACAGTTCTGGGGCTGGCTGCAGGGTATGGCTTGGCGGAGACGTAGAGTGGAGCTGTGCAGTGACCCGTCCCACTGCTCACTGCTGGGGTCCCTCTGCCTGGGAAGACTTGTGCTTTCGTGCCTTGGGGACAAGGACAGAGCTGTGCATGTCTAGATGTAGCTCAGGGCCCAGGGCAGCAAGGCCTGTGGTCCTCCACTGATGTCACCCTGCCCTCTAAGGAAACTGAGCCTGAAGGAAGCTTCCCTTGTGCAATCAAAGTGTCAGCAGCATAGTCAATGACATGATGTGTTTCTTCTTTTACACCTTCTGTCTAATAACCATGTCCTCTTTCCCCTCTGAATAAAGGTGTCACAATCAGAGAGTGAAACATAAGAAACAGCAGAGAGAAATGCTTGGGAATATACCACCTGATTCCCACGACCAGCATCTTTTTCAGGGAGGAAGATAGCTATCATAGGAAGCAGTCTCTTTTCAAGATGCAGATCCTGGTTAGAGTTTTTTCTTGCCAGAGAGAGCTGGATCAACTTTGGAGCCCATGGTAGAATTACATCAACAGCATTTATGTTACCAATAAAGTTGTGAGTTCACAGTGCATTGGATTTCCTGTTCCATCCGGGTTTAGTTAAATGTGGGTGGACTGTGTTCAGGAAATCCCATTCCTACAGAAGGACGGTGAGGGCTGGTGTCCTGGGGACTCGCCTGTGTCACCATCGAGACGCCTTGGACATGGTGAGCTGTCAGCTGCCCTTCCTTCATACTTGAGTCTCTCTTCCGGGAAGCCTGGCCATGGCTTCCTCACCACCGTTCTGTCATTTGAGGGTCTCCAACATGGCAAGAAAGGCTGGGCAAGTCCCTGGGGAGAGGACACCTTGGGCTGGCAGTACTAGGTGAGCTGTGGGGACAGTGCACTCCTACAGCAGTTTCCCAAGAACTGCTTACAGGTCAGTGGGAGGACAGCAGGTGCACAGTTGTCTGCTGTGCTCCCAGAGCTGCCCAGTGTCCCCTTGCTGAGGTGGGTGCATAAGGTTTAGGGGCTGATTGTGGCCTTGAGGGAAAGAATGTAACTAGAAGAATTAAAACCATAGAGCTAAATTTAGAGAAAGAAAAGACAAAATCAAAAAGAGACATTTGAATAAAAATAGAAACAAAACAAAAAACACCAATCAAAACCATATCTAAAGATTTTCTCCACGGTTTTCAATGATGTGTATCTTTTCTGGGGCTACAGTGTTGGAACTCTGCAGACATGGCATGAGGATAGTGATTGGAGCTATTTCCCGTTGGTCGTCCCCATGCCCACTGGTGCTGTGTGAATGCGGAGTCTTTTCCTGCCTTTCTTTCTCGCCCTCGTCTGTCAATGAGATGCCATCTGCCCCGGGTTCCATTCACTGCTTCACCTTTTACTATTTGTGCCATTGTGTGTGTCCCAAGTCAGCCCAGTCTCCAACAGCAGTGCCCGGTGCAGGGCATGGATGGCAAATTCCAGTGCTCTGCTGCTCAGCATGCTCCTAAGAGAACAGTGATGGCCGAGGGGGTCAGGAAGGAGGCAGCTCCAAAACCTGGCCCATAGCCCATTCCTGAAGCACAGCCAGTGCTTGTCTTACAGGTTCCAAATAAATATGTGCAACTACCACTTTGCATGCAGAGACGGGTAAGACCTCAGCCTCTGCACATATTCCAATTTACTGATGTTCCTTATCGGCAGCATTTACAGCACAAAACTTCTGCTGTGCTGAAAATAAAGTGCGCTGTGCATTTGCTGTTTCTTTAAGGGATATTTTTTTTTTTTGAGACAGGGTCTCACTTTGTAGTTAGGCTGGCCCTGAACTCACTCTGTAGCCCAGGCAAACCTCGAACTCAGCAATCCTCCTGCCTCTGCTTCTCGAGTGCTGGGGTGACAGGTGTGAGCCACCACGCCCGGCTTTAAGGGATATTTTTAAACGTGGAACTGTGACAGTTGATTCTTTCAGGTGGCTGCTTATTTTCCTCTCTTCCTTTCTCTCCCCTCCCCTAGCTTTTTCTTTAGCTTTAAAAATGAAAGCACAGAACTTCCTCCAAACGCAGTTTTGCAAAATTGAATTCTATAGTACATGAAGTTATCTTACACCTATTTTCAGGAGAATTACACCAACAAACCAAAATCCAAAAGAAGTACACCTTGAACACTCGAAACTCAATGAACAAAGATGGTAGCTATACTCATCTTTGATGTTGTATTGCTTTCAAAATTAACAAATGGGCTTTATTCTTTCTTTTCCGCAGACTTTATATTTAATAGCCATTTTAGGTTCACGGAAAAGTGGAGCAAGAAGTTCAGAGTTCCCATATGCTCCTTGTCCCTGGTACCAGCAGTGCTGTGCTGTGGCACATTTGTTAGAATTGGTGAACCAATGTATATATATATATATTACTGTTGACTGAAGCCTGTAGTTTACTTAAGGTTCATTTTTGCATGGTGCTTTCTGTGGATTTTGTCAAGGCAAAGTGTCATGTATCCACAATTGTAGTGTCCTGCAGAGTAGTTCCTTGCTCTACAAACCAACTGGGCTCCACTGATTCACCCCTCCTTCCCACCAATCTCCCAACAACTGCTGATCTATCTGTCTGTCTGTCTATCTATCTTTTCATTGGGTAGTGGGCATTGAACCCAGGGTTTTCACTGAAGTTCATGCCTAACACTTTAAAAACATTTCTTTTTAATTTTGAGAAAGGATCTCACTACATTGCTAAATTGTTCAGACTGGATAGGAAACCTCAGTTCTTTAGCCACAGCCTGCAAGAGTGCTGGCATTGTAGCCATGCCCACCATGCCTGACCACTGTTCCACTTCCCTTGTGACTATAACTTTTCTAGAGTATCATGCAGTTCCAATCAGTTTCAACTGGCCACTTCCACTTAAGAGCATGCATTTAACACTCCACCGTATCTGTTGGTAGCCCAATGGCTCATGTCCGTTTATTGCTGAAGATTCCGTGAATGAGTAGGCCACAGGTCCTTCATCTGTTTATCCAAGGCCATCTTGATTGCTTCCCAAGTTTTGGCAGTTATGATGACAGTGCCATGAATATTCACGTGCAGGTTCTCACAGAGATGTAGTTTGAAGCCCCTTGAGCAAACAGGGCTATGATTGCTGGCCATGTGGTAAGACGATGGTCATCTTTGTAAGACACTGCAAGCTGTCATTCAACATGGCCTAACCATTGGTATTCCCACCAGCAGTGAA
Source organism: Thryonomys swinderianus (assembly GCA_004025085.1). Lineage (NCBI taxonomy): Eukaryota > Metazoa > Chordata > Mammalia > Rodentia > Thryonomyidae > Thryonomys > Thryonomys swinderianus. The sequence goes on from PVIC010050733.1 coordinate 7,212, forward strand.
TGGGAGTTCCTGTGTCTCCACAGCCTTGCTGGCATGCTGGCATGTGGTCTGTCAGTTTTAAGGATGTTGGCAATTCCGAGAGCTGAGAAGTGGTAACTTGTTACTTTAATTAGAACTTTGTAAATACTGTAAGAGACTAAGCATTTTTTCGTATGATAATTTGCCCTTTGTATATCTTCATTTGGTTCAGATTATTTGCCCATTTTGTTTTGTTTTGTTTTCTCTTTCTTCCTTTTTTTTTTTTTTTTTGAAACAGGGTCTTGCTTTGTAGTTCAGGATGGTCCTGAGCTCACTATGTAGCCCAGGCAAGCCTTGAACTCAGCAATCCTCCTGCCTCTTCCTCCCAAGTGTGGGATTATAGGCATAGGCCACCATTCCTGGCTCCCCCCCTTTTTTTTTCTTAAGACAGTGTTTCCCTTTGTAGTTGAGGCTGGCCTTCAACTCATTTTTTGCCAAGCCTGGCCTGAAACTCACCACAATCCTCCTGCCTCAGCCTCCTGTGTGCTGTGGTTCCTGGCATGCACCATCATGCCTGGCAGGTTGTTTTCTTATTGTTAAGATTTAAGAGTTCTTTCTGTGCTGTGAAAACAAACAACCCTTTTCCACACATTTCATTTGCAAATATTTCCTTCCAGTCTACACCTTGTTTTTTAATTTTCCTAACCCTGCTGTTTGCAGAAGATAAAGTTTGATTCAAAGTCCAAGTTATCAATTTTTCTCTCATAGATGGTGCAGTTGGTGCTTAAAATTCATCAAGAAAACCCCAGGTCACCAGCATTTTCTCCTATGCTAGCATCTAGAAATATTTTAGTTTTGTGTTTTAATTTTGATTAGCATGTAATTATTACATTCCTTGTGGGGTGTTGGTACACATATGTTACACATCTTAATTCTTTTTGAGTCTTAAACTCACATGTCCGATTTGCAGTGGTACCTCAATTCATGAGTTTAATTCCCAGCGAGCCTGCTGTAGGATCAGGATGGGGTGCTGGTTCTCCTACTTACAGATCCACAGAAGTCCAGGCTGATCCTGGCCTCTGGTCTCGGGTTTGCGGTTTGACTCATTCAGCTCACAAAGTCTTGGTGTCTCCTACTGGTCTGACTATGGCTCCCTGACCCTAGACGTCTTCCATAGTGGTCCCTCACTCAGTACCCAGTCACTATGGGCTTTAACACTGGGAGCCATGAGATGAAGCTGCTCTGAGTCCTGGGTGCAGTTGGTCCCTCCATGCAATGACAAGTGGCCAAGCAGTGGCTCCAGGGGACACAGCAGTCACTTGGACTGGAGTCAACCACCAACTGTCATAGAGCTCTCTTCCACTTGTGCATTTGTTGTTGGCGGCCTCTGGAGCCAGCTGTTTTCACTGTATTTCTGTCACTTTCTTCTTCCTTTCTCCCTCTAGGAGCCAGAACCTGGCACATGGCCCCTTCCTTGGGTCTGGGGAATCTACCTACCTGCTTCTTTTCTTCCACAAGTTATTTTTCAGTGACTGGATTCTGAATCTTGCAGAGGTTGATTCATTGCTGCTTACTGCTCCCTGAATTCTTTTTCATCTCCTTCTCCTCCTCTTATTTTCCCTCCCTTGACATCTTGATTCCCTACCCATTTGCAAAAGATCTATCTCCCTGTTTCCTATTATATTTAATTTTGCTCTTTAATTTATATTTTGGGATCTTTCATATAAGGCAAACCATGTGATATTTCAGCGTGTTTGCTTGATTTATTTCATTAACATTATGTCTCAAGGTGTATCCTTTGACTGAAGTTCATCCTTGTGTATGGCAGAGCATTATTTTACTGTGTGTAAATACCACCATTTCTTTATTTATTCATGTGTTGATGAATATGTAGGTCATTTCTAAAATTTAGATATAAAGAATTGTGCTGCTATGAGCAAGTGTATACATATATCACCACAATATAATGCCTTACTCGTTGAGGAAGTCAGCTCACTGGGGAATAGTTGGTTGAATGGAATTTCTACATTCAGGGCTTTTTGGAGCAATCTATAAACTGATTTTGCAGTGGCAGTATAGCAGTTTTATGCAGGTTTATGACTCATTTTGAATTATGTTTTGATGTTCATTTTTTTCTTAGTAAAAAGAGGCCCATATTTTCCTGGAGCATTTATTTTTATTTTTATTTTTTTATTTTTATTTTTTGAGACAGGGTCTCGCTTTGTAGTTCAGGCTGGCCCTTAGCTCACTATGTAGCCCAGGCAAGCCTTGAACTCAGCAATCCTCCTGCCTCTGCCTCCCGAGTGTTGGGATTACAGGCTTGAACCACCATGCCTGGCACTGTGGTAGGTGGTATTGATTGCTGGTGGGTGTGAGTCACCATACCCAGCATTGTATGTGGTTACCAGGATCGAACTCAGGACCTTGTGCTTGTGAGGCAGGCACCGGAACCGCTGAGCTAAATCTCCAACCCCACCCACATCTATTTTGAAACAGGGCTGTGCAATGTTGCTCAGCTAGTTTTCAACTCCTAGGGTCAAGCAATTCTCCTGCCTCAGCCTCCAAATGAGCTTGGGACTATAGGCACATGACACTCCTGCTATGAGTAATCAACATTTCAGGGAAGTGAAGAGCTGGAGCAGGCTACGTTGGAAAGCAAAGGAAAATGAATGAGGTGGAGAGGAGAAGGAAAAGACGAGAAGGAAACAGAAGACTTGAGGGAACGGGCCAGATGAAGAAGCACCCAGGGAACAAATGTTTAAAAGAGTCAAAGAGTTGGGACTGGAGATGTAGTCAGTGGCTCTGGGCAAGCCTGGCAAGCCCAAGGTCCCAAGTTCCACTCTTGGTACCTGGCACTGGAGAGTAAGGGTTGCTCAGCCACTTGGGAGGCTAAAGGAGGAGGGAGCTTGAGCCCAAGAATCTGAGGCCAGCCCGGACAAGAGCAAAGCCTGTCTCAAACAAATAAGGAAATGAAATCAAAACGAGAGAGGTCAACCTTGGGAGATTAGCAATTTCGGTTTGCAAATGCTCTGCAAAAATAGTGGTGGACATGTACCACATATTCTTCGATGTTCCTCAGCACCCTGAAGGCCCGGGCCTCCAACGACCCATACTCACTGTGCAGAAGCCCCCTGGTTCCAGGCAAGCTCTTTGCTGACCATTAACTAGGCAGGCAGAATCACTGGAGAGCATACAGGAAAGGGGTGGAAGCAGCGGGCAGCACAGCACAAGATGCTTCTGAGGACCAGACGGCACTCTACCTCCACGAGGTAGGTGGTTGGGTGTGATGAAGCCCCAGAGCAAAGGTGGATGTAACCAGAATGCCTCACCTTAGCAGTCCCTGCATGGTGCCGGCTGTACTTTGCTGTTAAGCACACCTGACAGCTGACTCGCTGAGTCCTGTAACTGCCATGGTCTCCTCCAGGGCAAACAGGATAGAGGAACAGTTCATGGCTTTACAAAGAGGCCTGTCACTGTGCACTATGTGCCCATTCTCTTGTTTTCTATCGTGGCAATGTCACGTGGAAGTGCTGGGTGTGCTGGGTAGGCCTGTCACCCACACACTCAGCAGGCTGAGGCAGAATGGCTCTATTTGAGCCCTGTGTGTACAACTTAGTGACTTGTGAGACCCTATTTCAAACCAGAAAAGAAAAGGCCAGCTGATATATGTAGCTGAGTGAGAAAGCCCTGGGTTCAAGTCCCTGGGCAGCAAAAAATAGAAACTACAAGTAAGGAGGGCTGCTTCTCTGCAATGACAGTTCTGATTTTTAGCCCAGGGACCTTCTCCCTGCTTTGAGTGGCACTAAAGGAAAAGAGTTCTCTCCATGTTTCTTAACAATAATGAGGGCATTCACAAGGGTGATCACAGAACAGCTGAAGGTGTGGTCATGCTGCCACTTCAGGGGTGCAGGAACGCCCTCTCTGGCCTGGGCTGGGGAAGAAAGGGAGAAACATTCGCTGTGATTTGGTGGAGTCTTCCCTTGTGTTTCTTTGAAGCCACAGGACCTGTGGGCCAGACGGCTCTCTTGTCCATGTGGCTCCCACACAAAGGGAGGACAGTGAGCAGAACTTCAGGGACCCACATGGATGCTTGCTGCCACCTCTAGTCAAGCCCTCGCAGCAGGGTCTAGGAAAGTTCCCGCTTTTGGGCTCTAGCACTGCTCTAGGCAAGTTCCCAGGCTCACAACAAAGCCAGTTCACTGCACTTTGTCAACACCTAGGACTTGGACCAGCCTGGTGAGGCAGCGGAGGCCTTGAGACTGCACCTGGACATGCAAAGCTCTGCCCTTGTCCCCAAGCACGAAAGCACAAGGCTTCCCAGGCAGAGGGACCCGAGCAGTGAGCAGTGGGACGACGGGTCACTGCACGGCTCCACTCTACGTCTCTGCCAAGCACTACACTGCAGCCAGCCCCAGAACTGGGCACGGGTCACTGCGCTGCGGACATGCTCTCAGCACCCACATCCCAGGCTTCCTAGGCCCTAACCCTCGGGAAGCGCCCGTACAGCCAGCGGTAATGACACACGGGCCTTGTCTCCCTGCTTGGCGCCCGCTTCCCACCACAGATGCACCGTGTCCGGCTGCCCAGGGCAGCAGAACTGGTGCCGAGACGGTGCACAAGTTCTATCTGCTGAAACACACCGGCGGGCAGAGCTCCCTGTCAGCGGCTGGCAGCACGTCTGTCTCCCCAGCCTGGCTTCCCACCAGTGTGTTCAACCTGCCCAGGGGCGCGGAAACCCGCACTGAAGGTTCTCGGGAAGCTCTGGCTGCAGAGATCGGAAGCCCCGAGAACTTTCCCTGGTCCATTTGTCTGCGGAGGCTGCTGTTCCCTTCAGGACTCCAGAGAGAGCCGCCACTCGCAGGCAGGGCAGAGAGCCCTTCCCCAAAGGCGGCATCCTCTCTTCCTGGGACTGTGTCAAGCCGCCCCAGAGACAGCCCCACTGCTGCCCACATCTCCCAGCAGAGACAGCCTGTGCGGAGGTGGCCTGTGGCCTGAGGACGCCAGCACGCCGCGGCCTGCTTTCTTGGGCTGCTTTACTAGAGCCCAGCAGCGGGTCTCAGCCCACATGCCCACCGCTCCGTCAGGCACTCTGCGGCAGAGCCGATCATGAGCTCCATCGGATTTTCTGCCGCCCGCTGCCTGCCTTCTATGGGCTCAGCACAGGGCTTTCCGCAGTCTCCCCTATGGATCCTCTGATCGCACGACCTACACGCATGCTGCTCCTCTCTTCGGGCGGAAATGGGAAATGGTGGAAATTAAGGCAAGTTAGAAACCCACCGCAAACGGCGGCCACAAGGTCTCCGCGTTCCACAACCCCCCTCCCCAAACGAGGAGCACTGAGAAGCAAAAGTACATCTCGCCATGATTGCAACGTGCACTCAAGGACGCCTCACTTATGCATTTAGTGGCGAACCTTTAATTCTTATTGCTTGTCATGTTTCTCTGTGTTTTCCATGCGTCTTACATTCACCAAAGTTCATTCTGCACCACTGCTCTTTTTGATTGCTTCTCTCTTTAAACCAGTTTCCAAATCTGGCAATTCTA
>PVIC010050734.1:0-12716 GCA_004025085.1 Thryonomys swinderianus
GTGCCAAAGACACTGAGTTCGTAGCGGCCGGGAAGCAGAGCAGGGGGACAATGCTGGGATGAGCTAAGGACCGTAAACAGCAGCCAAGGCGACACCCCCCATCCATCCAGACCGCCCAGGAACGTGCGTCACAAGTCTCCTAGGCATTTCTCCATCCGGTGAAGTTAACACGTCAGGATTACTGACCACAGTTCACACTTGCCGCCTTCACACCCTGACAGAGCTCCTGGCACCAGGGGCCTCCGGCTAGAGAACAGAGCGGGGAGGGAGCAGCGGGCAAGGCCTCACAAGCTTCACCGTATTTGCAGCTGCTCTCCATGGCGCACATTACTGCCTGAGCTCTGACTCCCGTGAGAGCAGCAGCACGAGAGTCCGTGGAAGAGTGAACTCAACTGTGCACCGTGGGCTTGAAGGATTCAGGCTGCACAGTCCCGGCAGCAGGCTTTAAATTAGTCTCCAACATGTGTTTTGGGGTACTCACACCCATTTTCTACTTCATACACCACTTAACTCTGCATCTCTTTCTTGCACTGTGCTGCCCACTCATCTCGGTCAATTTTGGTCACCCCCACAAGCTAATCTTAGCTAAAACGGATAAAATTCCCACATCACTGGAGAGGTTCTTTGAAGAGGGGAAAAATCCAATGATGAAACAGCAGAAGATTCTAAGAACACCAACCCCAAAAGCTGTATTTCCAAGTAAATACAGGGACCCCATGTAAACGACAGGTTCGTTGCAACAGGTGATTAGCATTCGGCAAGTACACTCTGTGTAACAGCCAGCAATCAGACATCTAATGAAGTTGGGAAACCTTCAAAACTACTCTGCCACATGGGAACCAAGAGCCCTGCCTGAAAAGACAAACTTTTGGAGTCTTTCCAAAGAAAAGATTGTGAACCCAAAGGACAGAAGCAACTATTGCAGGCCACCAGATCCTCAGACGTGTCCGTACCGAGAGCATCACTCTCAGGGCCCAGCTGCACTGCTAACACTAAGAAGCCCTTTCCTGCTGGTGAAGAGATAATCCTCCCTGCCGCCAAGGACATTTGTCATGAACTTGTAGGAGACGCTGCAGTTCAAAAGGTGGCACATTTCCGCTTTCACCTGGCACCATAAGTAGATGAGTTGATAAAAGAGCAAAACATTTAAGCCCAGTTTTCAGAAAGGATTAATGGGTCACTCTGGCAGCAATCCCAACTGACAAGTCTACCCACTGATGATAAGGGAACAATGCCTGTTATTTTTGGTTTTTGCAATGTATTTTTAAGGAGGATGAGCATGAAGATATATTATGTGCACTTTCATTGCCAATTGGCACCACAGTTATGGAGCTGTTTAAGTCTTTGAATTATTACATAACAGGGAAACTGAATTGGTCATTTTATGTTAGTGAAGACAAATAAGGTGGCTGTCACGAGTGGATAGCTTTTTGGCTTCACTACTCGGTTAAAGAGATTGCTTCTGAATGGAGTCTACATACTATATCATTCATCGAGAAATACTAGCTAGCCAGAAAATGCCATTGATTTTAACATTTTCCAGGATGTGATTAAAGTTATTAACCACATTAAAGTATATTCTCTTAGAGTTTGCACACCATGGTGAGAAGATGAACACAAGAGTACACACATTTTCTTATACACGGGAATTAGATTTCTCTATTTTTTATTTTTATTGGTACATGTTTGTAGTACATAATGATTACATTCACTGTACATAATATATCGTAATTCCTTTTGTATCTTCTTTTCCTCTCCCCTCTCTCCACCCCTTGCCCCCTTCCCACTTACAAAATATCTATCTCCTTCTTTCCTGTTATCTTTTGTTGTGCTTTTTTAAAAATTTATTTTTGTTTTGTGTTTCTCATAAGAAAAACCACACTCTCTCAAGGTAGATCACTTGCTAGAGTTTTTTAGTTATGAGAGCTGCTGTAGAGATTTCTCTTAGAAAAACGGTTGTCACTGACAGTACATTTTGGTGACAGAAGGGTTGCAAAACTTACTTATTCATGTGATCTATTTAACCTGCTTAACAAAATCTGTTACTGTGAGTGACTCAGTCTGTGGGAGAGGGACCATAACCGTGTCCAGGTCAATGCACAAAATAGATGCAGTGAAAAGGCCAAACTAGAATTATAGGGACAACAACTGAGAGTTTGGATTTTTGACGTGTTTCAAATATTTGCAGAGATTTTTGAAAGAGACCGAGCCAGGCTCTTCATTCTCCTAGCTGGTGCATGATACCAAGCTCAACTTTCAAAAGAGTTTGAGCATTACTTTCCAATCATAAAAGATCAGGAAGATTGTGGGGGAGGAATGGATCCACAGCATATTTTATGAGTAATTCTGGTTAAATCAATTTTGTGCTAGAAGAGTCTCAACTGCTTGAGATGTGACAGTGGCCTTACAAATTTGCTTGAGGCAACCTCAAATCTCCGTATGATCTTGATTAAAGTTAAGGTAGAATATCCTGAGATTGCCACAAAAGTACCTAAAAGCATCTATTTTCAATATTCTATCTTGGTGAAGCAGTATTTTCCGCAGGGATGGCAACAAAAATGAGATTATGGGTCAACTGGTCTTAAGGAACACACTTCTGATGTCACTGTCCTCCTCACCCTCAGATGAGAACATTTAGTTTCAGAAAAACTATCTCAGAGCTCCCACTGATTCTGCATTTTCAAGAGTTGTATAAGTATTTCACTATATATTAAAATAGTATCATAATATAAATAAAATGTACAATAAATATAAAGTGCTTGGGCCATCCTGAAATCATCGTCCTCCAATCCACAGAAAATTATCTTTGCCAGGCGTGGTGGCTCACACCTGTAATCCCAGCACTCAGGCAGCACAGACAGGAGGACTTCTGAGTTTGAGGCTTGCCTGGGCTACAGGGTGAGTTTAGTGTCAGCCTTAACTACAAAGCGAGACCTACCTCAAAAAATATATGTATCTTCCATGAAACTGTCCCTTTTGCCAAAAAGGTTGGGTCCACTCTCTTAACCCATTCTAAATCTTTAAGTAAAGATAATAGTAAGTTCATAGTTCTGTCTAAATAATACAACTATCCAGCATTCTGGATAGTTGCAAAAATGCAATAGTCACTGCAATAGTCCCTTCTACAAGGTCTCAACCGTTCAAAAATTTTTTAAAAGTCTAAGCCTCTTCTGAGACTCAAGGCATTTAGATGTGATATATATGTGTGTGTGTGTGTGTGTGTGTGTACACATACATACTATATATATTATACATATATACATATGTATGTTATATATATGTGTGTGTATATATATATAGTATACATACTAGTTACATAATTCCAAGACACAATGGCACAGGGTAAATGATTCTATTCCTAACAGCAGTGTGGGTATAGAAAAGAATATGATCAAAGCAACCCTAGCAAGGAAAACATTAAATCTCATAACTCCATGTCTGGCATCCAGTGCATATGGTAGTAAAATGTATGTTCCAGAGGACGTGGTCACCTCTATCCCTATGGACTTGCCTGTTGCAACCCACAGAGACTCTTTTTGAGCTGTCTTCACTCTTTTTGAGCTGTCTTTACTCATGCCTTGCAGCTTGCCTTGAAGATATTTCACATTTCCAACATCTCTGACTTCCTCAGGTCTCCACTGTACCTGTGGCTTCATTTCTATAACTTTGTGCACCATCCTCTTCAGGGCTCTTTGCCTGGCCTTCTTCTGAAATTTGAGTGTAAGCCCACCAGACCCCATAGTGTTCGCATTTGTAAAATCAGCGTCTCAGGGACCACGTGAAGGTCTGCAGCAGACATGTCCCCTTGAATCATGAGTGTCCAGATGGCTAAGCACATTGAAAGGAAGCACAGGGAAAGGATCCCCTAGGAGACCCTTCTTGAACTACTGTCCAAGGTACATTCTTTTTAAATGAAAAGTTGACGTTTTTGTATCTTTGAACCTAAAATGATTGAAGTCTTGCTGATTCCTGAGATGCTCTCAAGGCATCTTTCTTCTTGTCCCTGTACAAAGCACTTGGCTTCTCTTCAGGAGCATTAATATCTTCAGTAAACACCTTTTCTTTGGCCCATCTTTGCACATGGTTCCTTCTGGACCAACATTTAAGTTTTCATATTTCCTGCCATACTTTTTGCCCTGAGTTCTCACCAAAAGTCTCATAAAAGCAGCCAGTAGTACCCATTCCATGACCTGAATATTGGGCTATCTAGAAAATTCCTCTAGATTAACTGGCCTACCACTTTTAATTTCAGTCTCCTGCAAACTTTCAGGACAAGGGCAAAAGGCAGACAAATTCTTGCCTGAGTGTAACACACATGACATCTAGTCCAACTGCCAGTAGAATCTTATTCCCAACTGAAATCTTCTGAGTCTAGCCTTTACTTTCTGCACTCCAACCAGCATTCTAGTTATCTGAGCCCTGGCTAGAATCACCCATCAAGCCTCCCAGGGCTTCTGTGGCCTGCATCTCCAAACTTTTCCAAACTCTTCCTACAAACTGTTTCCAAAGATTTCTAAACCACACAGTCATATATAATCACAGGAACAAGTTCATTTCTCTGGTACCAGTTTTTGGTGTTAGTCAGCTGCCCCATTGCTGGACACCTTACCTAAAATCCTCAACTTAAGAGAGGAGAAGTTTATTTGTCTTGCAGTTTAGGGGCTTCAGTCCATGGTTGCCAGACTCCAAGGGCAGGAACATTATTATGGAAGGACATGGTGAAGCTAAGATACTCAGTTCACTACAGCTAGGAAGAAGAGCAGGGCAACAGTGCCAGAAAGGAGTGGGATATAGACCATAAATAGTACACAAGACCTCCCTCACCCATCCACTAGGAGCATGCTTTAGTAATCTACCAGGTGTTTCTTAATCCAATGGAATGACAAATCAAGATTGATGATCAGTTAGCGTATTCACATTTAAAAAGAGTAATTTATTAAAATAAGATAGCTATGCAATTTCACATCATTTCATTATAATACTCCAATGTTTTGTGTAGCCAACATCATAAGTTATTTGCAATGCAAGAAATATGATGGAAGATTTATGATTAAATCTATAATTACTCTTCAAATTATTTTTACTTAATTAGATATTCTAATTTTGCTAGACATCATGATGGAATTTTTCCTTCAAAACTAATTGATCCAGCACTTCCTTCATTAAGAAAAAATAAGATGAAGATTAATTACCATTAGAATAAATATTTTACAATTATTTGATAAAGCTATCTTGTAAACCACCATATTGATAAATGCACAGAAAATCTGCAAGAAATCATATAAAACCATCAAGTTTATCCAGTATATCTTTAATGATCTCTCAGTCTCAAAACACATTCACGTTTCCTTGAAAACAATTGTCACCACCTTTGATCTCTTCAGAGATAGTTTTTACAAAAACAAGTCTTGGGATATATTGAATAGAATATACTAAATAAAATGCCTTGGTTCAAACATGTAAAAGAAAGGTGGTTTTTAGACTTAATGTTTACTGTGCTTGAATGAGGTTCTTTCTAGGAGCAAAGGTTTCTCCCACAATAAAGTAGAGCCAGGAGAGGGGAAGTCACTTCCACTCTGCTATCCTGCTCCACAATACCCAATTCAGAGTATCACTTTTTAATGCCAATTTCTCCAAATAGGAAAAAGTGCAACACAAAGGAATACAACTGGTAGGCAAAAGGTTTTTCCCCCCTCCTCTTTGAATAATTATTAAAGGAACCTTTTCAGAAATCAGTATCTCCTAATATTCATTTTTTAGCGACCCAGAAATTTCAACCTGCTGAGACAATTTGGATCAGATTAAGAGTACTTATTCTTGGGCTGGAGATTTAGCTCAGTGGTGCCGGCACCTGCCTTGCAAGTGCAAAGTCCTGAGTTCAATCCCGGTGACCACATACAATGCTGGGCGTGGTGACTCATGCCCACCAGCAATCAATACCACATACCATAGTGCTGGGCGTGGTGGCTCACGCCTGTAATCCCAGCACTTGGGAGGCAGAGACAGGAGAATTGCTGAGTTTGAGGCTTGCCTGGGCTACATAGTGAGCTCAGGGCCAGCCTGAACTACAAAGCGAGACCCTGTCTCCAAAAAGAAAACAAAACAAACAAAAAAAAAGAGTACTTATTCTTTGTTCAAAGAGGTAGCTATGGTGAGTAAGAAAGAATAGCCATTATAAACATGGGTGCACATATGTCACTGTAATATGATGCTTTTAATTCTTTCATGTATATACCTAGCAGGGTCAAATGAGACCCTTAATCCTAGTTTTTCTTAAGAAACTCCACACTGATTTCCACAGTGGTTGCACCAGTCCACATTCCCACCAACAGTGGAGGAATGTTCCTTTCTCCCCACAGCCCCGCCAGCATTTGTTATTGGTTGATTTCGTGATAGCAGCCATTCTTCGTGGAGTGAAATGGAATCTCAGACTTGTTTTCATCTGCATCTTTCAAATGACCATTTTTTCATGTTTCTTCACTGCCTTTACTTCTTCATCTGAAAAATGTCTGTGCATTTCAGATGCTGGTTTTTGAATTGGGTCTTTAAATTGGGGGGATCTAATTTTTTTAAGTTCTTTATATATTCTGGATAGTAGGCCTTTGTCTGAGGAACAACTGGTGAAACTGTTCCCAGATTGTAGGTTGTCTTTTTACTCTACTAGTGTTTTATTTTTCTGTGTAGAAGCTTTTTAATAAGATGAGCAGCACAGTTTGTAATAGCTAAATCTTGGAAACAGCCAAAATGCCCATCAACTGCAGACTGTATAAAGAAGATGTGTTTTTTAAATAAAATGGAGTTACTCAGCCATAAAGAGGATGTATTAGAAATATTTATACCTAAATGGATGCACCTTAAGGACATATTAATAAGTGAAATAATAGTACATAGATGTGTAAATACCATATTGTTTCTCTAGTGTGAGAAACTGAAGGTGTAAATGAAGTAAAAATGTATAATAGTTACTGTAAAATAGGAACAAAATGTTCAAAGGGAAATGGAGGGTCAGAGAAAAAGAAAGAAGGGAAAGAAAAGTTTGATTATAAAGAAAGGAAAAAAAAACAGAAACAAAGCTTATGTACCTGGAGGTTGGGTGTTGAAAGGTGTGCAGGGGAATGGGAAAAATGCGAATTAAGGTACATCATATACAGATACAAATTCTTAATGAGGAATGTGATCATAATGTATTCCTAAAATGTACTAATAAACTCTATTCTAAAATAAAATAAAATTCATTATCAAATGAAAAAAAAGAAAGGGAGAATAACCAGCATTGTCAACAATCAGGCTCATTCTTTGAAGACTGAACATTGCTGAGCATTTAGTTCAGTTATGCTGCTGCCTGTCTGGAAAATGCAAGTTCCCAAGTTAGATCCCTGGTTCTGAAAACAAAAGAAGAAAAAAAAAAGAAGAACATTGTACATCAAACTGAGAATCTACAACTGCAGCCCTTCAGGACTGTGCATGTTGCTGCTGTCATATGGAAGACCACTGACCAACAGCTCTGAAGATATTTCCTTTGATTGGGAACAAGTAGATATAGTACAGCCAGCTCAACCACAGACTTGCTGTGCAACTCCAAGAACATTCTTTAGTCTTATTGTTCTGAATTGGAAAGCAGAACTAATGTCTCGTTTCATGTTTCCTTCTGATAATCAAGAATTAAAAATAGTAATACTACTCCAGTTTAGAATAATATTTTAACATTCAAAAAATGCTATCTAGATCTTTAGCCTCCCAACTGTCCTTGTGTGACAGATGACAGTCATGAAAACCAGGGAAAGATGCACCAAGGATCACATGACAAATAAGTGACCCGGATGGGAATAGCACCTACATTTACCCCATTTCTTCAATTGCAGCAACACGGGAAAATACTAGGAAGACTGTGAAAGCAAAACTGAAGAATTACCAGTTAGATTGAACGCCAGAAAGTAAACACATAGCACAGTATGAGGTACACCAGCATGAGTACTATATGTAATATATAGTCTAACAAAGTGTATAGTACATACAGATTTTTACGAATCATTTTCATAAAATAACAGAGGCCAATCAGTATTCTTAGTCAACTCTACCAAACAGTAGCCCAGGTATCTAAGGGGGATAAAGCAACACTCTGGGTCTCCCAAAGGCCATCTCCACCCTTCACTGCATCTTTGTTCTTCCCAACCCAATGAACTATAATGTGCTTCCTACAACATAATCCTCCTAGAAAGAAGGGCCAGTAGCCACACAAGACATTTCTTTAAAATTACCACCTTAGGAAAGACATTTGGATTACTTGTTTTGCTTCACTTGGAGAAAAGGATGAAAATAATTTAATATTCAACCCATAATCGCAAATCAGTTACAGAAGGGCTACATTTCTCTTCTTTCCCTTTTCTCCTTCCACCTAGTTCTTTGCCCCATAAGTACTTAGTGAGTCAAAATTTAATACATAAAGTACGTTGTAATTCTGTACATAGCATAGGCAACATGAAATAAAACACTTCAGGCTAATCCAGGATATTTTAAGAACTTTCATACTGTAAGGATTAGCCTAGAAAGTTGAGATAAAGGTCTACTCACTGGTGGAGGCAAAACGTGATGTGTCCCATGAGCATAAAGAGGACAGGGGGCAAAGTGAGGAAGTGACAAATCTTGGGGCACTGCCTCATAACTGGGAGTTCTGTGTGAGCCCAAGACAGAAGCACCGTTTCCCTGAAGTTAACAGAGTAGTTAAGATGAGAACAAATCCAGACCACCAAGACCACTGAAGACCAAGCATGGAGAGAGCCCACAGGCCGGCCTTCCTTTCCCGAGCTGATCCAGAAACTGGCCCATGATCCCAAGACCTCATCTCTGTCCCCCAAAACTGACAGCTGACCTAAGCCACCCCAAGAACTAAGAACTCCATAATTACAGAGCGGTGAGGAAATTTAAATTGTATTTCATACACCTATTTTTAAGCATTTTGGTCTCAGGATTCTATAAGACCAAAAGACTGAAAATCATTAAAAGTTTTGTATATAAGGAGTGGTTGAAATACACCATGAATGTTTAAATTTAAAAATATGACAATATAGCAGAAAACTCCACATCATGAAACAAAATTACTAAAAATACTTTTCAAAACTATCTTCAGGCTATGTATGTAAGGTGTCTATAAAGCATACATGAAATTTGTGTTTTGCCTGGGCTCCCACCCCCAAGATATTTCACTATGTATATACAGGTATTCCAAAATCTGAAACAAGTTTGGCCCCAGGTGTCTTGGTTAAGCAACACTTAACCTGTATAAGGCAGGTGACACCTTTCCAAGCTGAATGCTCCCCAGGACCCCAAAACAAACACGTACCGTGTGGGGCTGAGAGTGGTCACTCAGAGAGATGATGGCTCTTCCTCCAATTGTGGTGAACTTTTGTTATTACTTTATACCAAGTAGAGTGCCAGGCATGGTGGAGTCGATCAAAATGAGTAAGATGACCTAAATTATTTCAGTAGAGGACAGCCACCTGTGGTGGCACACATCTATCATCCTAGCACTTGGAGAGGCTGAGGCAGGAAGATGGAACATTTGAGCCCCGCCTGGGTAATTTAGCCAGACTTTTTTCAAAATAAAAAAATTTTGGAAGGGACAGAGATGTGGATCCGGGTGAAAGCCCTGGCTCAATCTCCAGTATTGGGGCAATAGAGGAGGGAAGACAAACAAAATGGACACCAAAGGGACAGAGGTGTCCTTCATTCAGCGCAGACAGATCGCCTCCAGCGCATCAGAAACCACAGAGAAAAGAGCCCCAGAGAGTGCTTCCCTGAGACACCCATGGGAGTCGGCCCTGGGCCAGCCAGGAGCAGCTGGCAGGGGTGGCAGGCCCGGGTTGGTTCAGTCACGGCACACCTGTCTGATTACAGGCACAAGGACAGCATCGTCACCATGTAAAAGAACACGCCAGGGCTCGAGGCGCCAGCGCCCTCCCGCCCGTGGGTGCTACTCAGCCCAGCTCCCGGGAGAGGCAGGGTGGAGGAGGATGTGGCCAGGAGGGCTGGATCTCCCCTGAGGAAGACGCTGTGCTCTGGGTAAGAAAACGTGTGAAAGCAAGGACACAAGGGAGCTTAGCCAGGCACGTGCAAGGCTGCGGTCAGGACCGTGGCGGCGAAGCACAGAGCACGGAGCACGTCTGCGCTGGGCCCTAGGAACCTTTCAGAGGCAAACCGTGACGGGGCCTCAGGACATGTCCATGATGGCTCCGGAAGGGCTGGGAAACTGCCTTTCCCAAACATGTTAGAGAGGAAATTACACCTAAAGTGGACTTTTTGTGTAGCCTCTTATGTTTTGCTGAGATTTGTTAGGCGAGTTCAGAATTTCCTTCTTCGCCCCTAGATTTTGTGTTCTTCAATTTGTTCAATTAACTAAGTACCTATGAACTAGACGCTACGCTTGGTGCTGGGGACACAGAAGGTAGAGTATTCCGGAGGAAACAGCAGATTTACAGGCATGGCATGTGGAAAGCCATGCTCCTGCTCCTGATGTGGGAATCTGGGGACAAACTGGGCAAGGCAGTTCAGGGAGGCTAAAGCAAGAGGGTCGCAAGTTGAAGCCCAGAATGGGCACTGTAGCAAAACCCTGTCTTGAAAGGGGGTTTAGCTCAGTGGTTCCAGCGTTTGCCTGGCAAGTGTAAGGTCCCGAGTTTGAGTTCAATACCTGGTACCACATACCACCATGCTGGCACAATGCCAGGCATTGTGGCTCACACCTATAATCCCAGCACTCGCAAGGCTGAGGTAAGAGTGTCCTTGTGAATGCCAGGATAGCCTGGGATACAACGTGAGTTCAGGGCCAGCCTGAACTACAAAGCAAGACCCTGTCTCAGAGAACTAAAATAAGTAAACAAACAAATAAGTAAAATAAAAGGCGTTGAGGATATAGCTCAGTGCAATACTCATTACCACCCCACCCTCCATAAAAGAATTTGCATATGATTAGGCCTATGATTTATCCTTTGGATTCTAAACTCATCTGGAGTAAAATGAAACAGTGACACCAACGTAGCAATTAGGACCCAGTTAGTGGACTGTGAAACGTTCAATAGCAAAATGATACTTCACACCCAAAAGGTAAATGTTACCATAACTCAGGTGAGCTGCAGTCTTGGAAAGGACACTTGGAACAATTTATCCTGATGTTGACCCTGGTTTTGACTACATGGAGTCTTATTCATTCTTACTTACAACCTGTACCCCTGGCTACAGTGACTTTTTTTTTTTCTGTTTTTCGTTTTGGTGGTACTGGGGATCGAACTTGGGCCCTTGTGCTTCCAAGGTAGGAGCGGTACCACTTGAGCTAAATCCCCAGCCCTTACAATGACTTTTTTACAGAACTAGTCGAGCAGGAGTCAGGGGAGCACTCTCAGAAGAGCATGGGAGAAGAAAATGGGGTCAAACCACTATCTAGAGAACGGTCACTCGCGGACTCCCCATGGGAATGACTGCCAAGAAAAGAAAAACCAACGTTACTTCCTGCTGCTGGGGATTTAGCTCAAGTGGTACCGTGCCAACCTTGGACGCCCGTTGGCCTGAGTTCAATCCCTGTACTGCAAAAAATAAATAAATAATTAAAAATAATCTCCTATGCATCTCACATAAATCTAGACATTCATGGATTTTTAACCAAACAGGTACATCATATGCACAATAGTGTTTGATATTCAATTATTTGATAGGACTATTAAAGATCTTTCTGCAAAAACCATCCCATGGCATATTGTTGCTGTGAACCTCGCAGCTGGATGGACCCAGCACTCCATCCATCCTGTTATTGCCTCGCTCAAAGGTTGTACAAAAGGGGGCCGGGATAGCTCAAGTGGTACCATGCCTACCTTGTAAGCACAGGAGCTCTAGTTCAATCCTTGGTACCTGAAAAAAAATACAAAAAAAAAACGATTTAAAAGGCCCTAACATTACATTTAAGGATGTCCACAGCTGAACCCCATCCTGCCCTCTACCCTCAGCCTTCCTTTTCTACGGTTTCTCTGCAGAAACCTTTTCATGGGCAACAGTAGCTTGCTTAGTGTCTCCAAAACATATTATGCCCTCTGTCCTCTGGCCTTTCCTCAGGATGATATTCTCATCATCCTTCCTGCAAATGGACTAGAGTACTAGATAGGACTCCCAGTGGAAACTTTTCTTCTCTTTATATTAGTGCAAATGATGTGGGCTTTTTCCAGAAATGCAAGTTTCTTGACGTTATTTAGGAAATGTCGGTAGTTGTAAGAGCTTAGCACTGTGTACTAAAGATAGTAGCAGGGATATTCAGAGTGAGTCACATCCACTTATTTACACTCAATCCTTTAAAAGGGGTTGTGGGATTTAGATTATCTTTAAACTTATCCATAGAATATACTAAAATATAAAATCGAGTGCTCAATGTTTAAGAAATGACCATTGTACTGTGGGCAGAAAAGCACTTTAATCTGTGATGAGAATTTATTTTATATGGTAGCTTCACATATCTGACTATACCAGGTTCTCTATGGGTGTGTTCATTTGATTACATTGTTTAGCTATTGGAAATGTGCACCTGTTATGCATAAAGCACTGAGTTCCTTGATGAAAGCTGAACAAAGGTTCATTCATTCATTCTTTTTACAGCTCATTGGTGAAGACCTTCTATGGGGCAGGGACTGTGCTAGTGCTAAATATACACAAAGAGTGGTGCTCTCTCTCTCCTCTCTCTC
>PVIC010050735.1:0-12712 GCA_004025085.1 Thryonomys swinderianus
TTGATTGTTGGTGGGCGTGTCTCCACGCCCAGCATTATATGTAGTTACCGGGGATCGAACTCAGGACCTTGCGCTTGCGAGGCAGGCGCCGGAACCACTGAGTCAACCCTCCGGCCCATGTTTATATTTTATATTAAATCTGCTCCTCTGAACCCCAACTGATACAGAGTTCGGTGCCAGGAGTGGCTCTAGAGAAAGAGGATTTTAAGGATGAATTTCCTTAATGGCTTTTGTGGTTCCTGGACTTCGCTTTCTAATTTGAAGAAACTTAAAGCTGCTGTTTGTCGCTCTCTCTGATAATGTGCAGAGTACTGATGGTTTGAATTAGATAATGATGGATGTAGATTTATTTTAGCCATCTTAATTCACCACTTGTGAAATACAAGGAATTTAGTGACTCTATATATGATATTTTGAATACTTTTGGCAAAGCATGATATATAATGATGTTGATGAGTTGCTATTCTGGAAGTTTATTGGGTGGATAGTACATTGAGAAAAGGGAAAAGATTACTCATTTCAGAGACAACTGGACACTGATTCTGAATGAATTCTGATTCTATGGAATTCTAAGCATCATTCAGTATAGGAGCCTATGGAGGTCAGATGACTAATCCAGATTTAGTAATTGTGCAACCGACAGTGGGACATGAAGCTCCCTGAATCCATCCTATAGTTATTTCCCCAGTTCTCCAAAGCATAATTGGGAAAGACACAGGTAGTGGTTGGCAGAATCATCATATTGGCTCTCTAAACTTAATCTTAGAGCTGTTATGGTTGAACAGACCAAATCATTTGTGCTGCCTTTACATGGGGAAACGTTAAGCCAAAACCGATATTGTAGCCCTAGAGAGATTGTGGAGATTAATGTTACTATAAAGGATTAGAAACATGTAAGTGTGATGGCTCTTGCTTAATTCTGTTTGACCTGTGCATAGGAAAGATGGCAAATTACTACAAACTAAATCAAGAGGTACCTCTAGTTGCAACTAGTATATCAGATGTGCTTTCCTTGCTTGAGCAAATTAACACATCTCCTGGCACTTGATATGCAGCTGTTGATTAAGCAAGGACTTTCTCCAGACCTATTCCTAAGTCCCACCAGGAACAATTTGTTTTCAGCTGACAAGGCCAGCAACACACCTTCACTACATTATCTCACGGTTATGTTTACTCTCCCACCTTGTGCCACAGGGATCCTGATTGTCTTTCCTTTCTGCAAGGCATCTCACTGGTCCATTACATTGGTAATATCCCAGTTGGAGCAAGTGAGCAGGAAGTAGAAACCACTCTGGACTTGTTAGCAAAGCATTTGCTTTCCAGGGGATGAGAAGTAAATCCAATCCAAAGTCAAGATCTGTCCACCTCAGTGAAATTCCTAGGAGTTCAGTGGCATGGAATATGCAGAGATATCCTTTCCAAGGAGAAGGATAGGTTGTTGGATCTGGCTCCCCTCAAACAAAAAATGACACACAACACTCACTAGGCTTGTTTGGCTTTGGAGGCCACATATTCCTCATGTAGGTGTATTACTCCAGCCTATTTGCTGAGGGACTTGAACACCTGGCAGTTTTGACTGTTGCCCAGACAACAGAAGACTGCAAAAGGTTCAAGCTTCTGTACACTGGGGCCATATGATTTCGCGGATCCAGTTATTTCTGAGGTGTCTGTGGCAGATGAGGAAGTTATTTAGAATCTCTGGCAGACTTCCATGGGTAAATCACAGCAGCGGTCTTTAAGATTTTGGACCAACTTCTTCATGTAACTTAGTTGTGCCCTCTGGACCTGGTCAGGCTCAATCTCACATAAACCACTTCCTTTTAATGGTGAAATGTTGTACATTCACCTTTTATGACTTGGTGGATCAGAAAATCTCCAGCTGTTCATGGGTAGCTCAGGTTGCACAGCAACCTGGTGTCCCATGGTTAGGGATTCAGTTTTCACTAATGCCCAGTAGCAGGCTAGCAGAAGCTTTTCAAAGTGAGAATAGTTGTCTGCAGGTTATAAACACTTATTGTGGGTATGGATTTGCCTTCCCTGCACATAATGCTTTGCCCAAACTAACATTTATGGACTTAGAGTATGGCCACCCAACATCATGGTATTTCACACAGGATTGTTGCTGCTGAAATAGCACATTCAGTGCCCACAGCAGGGAGATAATAGTCTCATGCTCATGGAATCCACTGATCTTAAAATGTTCCTCACCGTTCAGAAACAGCTGGATTGATAAAAAGGTATAATGACCTTTTAAAGATGCAGTATCAGGGCTAGCTATATGGCAGTGCCTTGCAGAGCTGCGGCAAGCTCCCCAAAAGGCGTTCTGTGGTTTGAATCAACATCTAGTACATGGTAATATGTCTTGCATAGCCAGAATTCAGGCGTCCAGGAATCGAGCTGTGGGAATTCTTAGTTGGGCCACTCACCGTTACCCCCTAGAGATCCACTAGAGAAATATTTATTGTTTCTGTGATCTTATGTTCAGCTGGCCTAGAAATCTTGTACCAGGATGCAAAACCCTGATTCCGCTGATCTGAAAGCTCACTCCCTGGTTATTTTAGGCTCTTCATGCCTCTGAATTAACAAGCTAAACAGGACAATATGGTTTTGGCAGAGGTAATTGATTCACACGTCAAGGTAAATGTCTTAGTCATTTTCCGCTTTGCTGACAGAAAACACCTGACTCCAAAGTTAAAGGAGAAAAACTTTATTAAGCAGTAACAGTTTGCAGAAGTTTCATTCCATAATGAGCCGGCTCCAAGGCAGGGTGGCATTGCAGAGGAGAAAAAGTTCACTGTGGGCAGAAGATAGCAAAGTAATGAGGGATACCCACAGGTCTTTTTAATCCCTTGTATCTTATCCAGGCTAGTTAGGGTGGATAGCACTCATAGCGTTAGTCCTAGTACCCTTGATCCTAGCATTGGCTACTCTAGATCACACACTGTAGATCCAGCCACCCCTGAAAAAGCCCCACCTATGACTGCATGAGGCTTTGGGGTGACATCTAGACATAAGCCGTAATAGGGAAATTGGACTATTATCCCATAGTGAAGGAAAGAAAGAATATATTTGGACTATAAGAGATCCCTTACGGTTCCTCCTAGTATTATCATATCCTGTTATTAATGTCAAGAGGAACCTACAAAAATCCATTCCAGACAGGATAAAAGAATGACCCACACCCTCCAGGAATGAAGGTATGGGCCACTTCACCAGATAAAGAACTAAGACCTGCTGAAGTGCTTGCTGAAGGCCAAAGGAACACAGAATGGGTAGTAGAAAAAGGTAGTTATCAATACCAGCTTTGACTCTGTGTAACCAGTTTAAAAAATAAGGACTTTAATTGTAATTTTCTCTCCTATTTTGTTAATATGTTTGTGCATGTGTACACATATAGTAAACAAGTGTCTTCATTTTTCTTCTTTGTTAACATAATGTTGATAGACTGACAATTGATTCTTAAGTTTTGTTAAGCCTATGATATTCTAGTTATGAGATGTTAGGAGTAAGCATTTTAAAAAACCCTTTGCCTTCTATTCTAGGGAGAGAATCAATGTGCATCTACTTATATGCAGGATAGCTGTACCGTATTAAGCATAACTATGAACTTGCTATTTTATCTGAAGACTAAGTATGGTTTAAGGAAATGTGTGTGGTTATCAAGTTGATAAAGGTAGAATGTGATAGTTATTTGTCTTATGAACTTGAGTAAGAAATGCTTAGGACTTAAGTTTAGCAAAATTTCGGGTATGTCTGGATGGTTGACTTATTGAAGACAAAAGACTCAACTTGAGTGTGGGCGGCACCAAGTAATAGGCTTATAGCTTGTAGGAAAGAAAAGGGAGAGAAGCAAATGTCACTTCTGCTTGTTCAGCGGAGCTCCAGGATTTTTCATTACCTTTGGACGTCCCTCTCCAGGTTTTCAGCACAGGTTCTTCAGACTTCCAGGGCAGACTTCTGAGCTACAGTACTGACCCTCATGGGACACTGTAGTGAGCTCTGGGCCTTTCACTTTTGGCTGGAGATCCTTCCTCTCTTCAGCATACAGAAGGCTCTTTTGCATTCTTTCATACTGAATTTTGCAGGAGGCCATTGGAAACCTCACTCTGTAATCATTTAATATCATGTATGTTATATTGTGTTATATTATCATATTACATTAACTCTGTTCTTCTAGTATAACCTAATTGATACAACCACTTAGTGACTCTGGACAGTTCTTAAAGCAGCATGCTTCATTTTATTTCTTGTTGAACTGGTCAAAGCAAATCACATGTTGAAGCATGAAGAAAATGATTAGAGGTATATAATCATTTAGGCAGTGACAGTGGACATTTTGAACTAGCAAGTTAATCTTTTTGTTACATATAAAGAGTTTTGGAAAGCATCATTTTATGTAGTTTTTTTCCTGAAGTTTTAGATACTCAAACATTCTTTACTCTGTAGGGAACAAACAGGTAGACTTTGTGAAGATGGGCCAGGGATCTGTGGAGAGCAAAAGAATGGGGAGGTTGGGGGAGGGAGGAGAAAGTAAAAAGTGATCAAGATGCAATATGTATATGTATCAGTTTCCTGTAGCTTTATGTAAGTGGTATGTCTCACAAAATTAAAGCAACAGTAAAAACATAGAATCAGTCTTTATTGACATTACAAAGATTATCATTATTACATTCAAATTACCTGGATTAAAATATGCAGACATGAATGTTATTCTCTTGGTTATACTTAGAACCTAAAGCTCTTTTCCAGCTGGACAAAGGGGAGTATACCTATAGTCTCAGCTGAGCAGGAGGCTGAGGTAGGAGAATTACTTGAGCCCAGAAGTTTGAGAGTAGCCCGGGCAACATAGCTGTAGATACATAAAGTATATTTTGATTCATTTCTCTCTTTGTCTTTCTGTCGCTGTCTCTGTGTCTCTGTGTCTCTGTGTCCGTCTGTCTGTCAGTCAGTCTCTCTCTCTCTCTCTCTCTCTCTCTCTCTCTCTCTCTCTCTCTCTCTCTCTCTCTCTCTCTCTCTCTCTCTCTCTCTCTCTCTCTCTCAACATTCAGTGTACACAGGATACTGGGCAGTGAAAGTGGGGAGGACAGATTTTTCTTTCCACACCAGGGAAGTCTGATAGTCACTAACCTTGCTATGAATGCCAGAACAAGTTAGTTCCAATGACAACATTTGTCCTCTACCAACAAATCAAGTCCACTTCTTAGACTTTGAGGATAGGAGAAAGTGAATAAAAGGAAAAGACATGTTAATTTCAAGCTCCATTTAGAAGTGCACTAGAAAAATCAATGGCTGGTAAATAGAAATCGGCAAAATTGGCAGAAAGAATTTTTATATTCAAGCATAGAAAGGGCCAGAACATAAATCTGCACACTGACCAGATAATAACCAGATAAAATGATGATGACACTAGAAAGGTACTGACGGGGCTTTTTCTCACTGTTTTAGTGCACCGAAGAACATCTCCTCCTTCAACTCGCTGAACCAAGTTCTGTCATTTTAAAATTTGAGAAGAAAGTTTGATTAACTTTGTCAGTTTTTTCCCCTAGCTTTATTGATTTCCTAGCACAGAAGTAGACAGATAGTGTATCTCGGTAGGAGTGACTACCCAACAATGATAACGTTGAAGATTTGGGAAATCTGGATTATAGGGGGTCAGACGTGGAGAGTGCTCTGTTTCAGGCCTACGGTATGTTTCAGTGGTGAATTTAAGTTCACTGTTACTAGTCGTTCAGTGCTGTATCTGAGCTTTGCGATGTTATTATGACATTCCGCAGTCCATTTAAAAATGAGCAGCTTCCCGACCTTGTGATGCTGAAGGACAGAATTACTCCTCTCATCCCTTCCTAAGCAATTCCCTGTACCAGTCTCAACGGCAGTTTCCTCTTTGAAGTGCATCCTGACACAATTGATGCTCGCATACATTTTTGGCTTTAACTTTCCCAATGCATTTAGTAGATGTAAGATTTGGCGGTTCATTTTCTGAAAGAAAAATGAAAGTCAGCTTCTTTGAATTGTTGACACATACACCTATTCAAGAAAACTAAGAAATCACATGGAAATAAGGTCTTAGTCTGATCTGCAATGCAAGCATCAAATGAGAGCAACATCCCCATTGACAACTTTAATCAACTGAGCTGTCCATGCATATAGGTCTTTTTCCTGAGACATATCAGGAGCAAGAAGTTAAGGTTAATCTGTAAATAAGCAACATCATTTGCTGGAAGAAAGAGCAAACAGACACAGAGAGAAGTAATAGGGCTGAACCAGGCATGGAAAAAATAAAGTGCCCAAGAAATTTGTGAAAGCGAGTAAACATCTGATCCTTTGCATAGTAGAACACCATGGGTAGTGCTGCAGGTACCTTGTAGGCATCTTTGTAAACTAAGTCTCGTGTGGTTTTTATTACACAGATGTATCTCTGCCAAGTAGATTGACATTGTCTTTTGCTCTCACATATGTTTCTGCACGTGGTCAGATTATGTAAACTGATGCGTGATACTTTGCTTTTGCACTTTAGTAGCCAGTGCCAACCCTCGGACATTGGATCCATCAGGCATGTTAGTTTTATTGTAATCTGTACCAGTTTGGAATATTTCTAATCATTTTGTTTTACACTAATGCTTTCTTGTCTCTTGATATGACAGTTCAGTGGTTTGAGGTTTTTTTTTTAAATGCATGAGTAAAATTGTAATTAAAAACTATGATTTGCCCAGCATTTTGTAACCACCAGACATTGTGCTCTGTGCTTTGTGTATTATTGTTCTCATCTTCACAGCAGTCTGATGAGGTGTGCACTCCTATTGAGGAACAGAAACTGAGACACAGTAATGTTTCATAGCTTGTTCTGTCTCATTTTTGCTCTTCTCACTATGCTATCAACTTCACTGTGCTCTTCACAGAGGTAGGTCGCATAAAATGTAGAATTCTCTTTGGAGGTTGATTCTAAACACATAATTATGTACCTCTAGACCATTCATTAATCATAGACTTATAAGCATGCCAAGTGATTTTAAATGACTCCCTCAAGTATCTTTCCTAATACTTAAAAATCTTAGAATTGATAAATATTTTATTTTGGTTTGCAGTTTCCTCCCCATTTGAAGGGCAACTATTTTTGAAGTATAATTGTAACATATATTACTGGGAATCAACATAAGTTTATTTGATCAGATCTTTTGTTAATGGACAAATTATAACAGAAGCAGGTTCAAAAGATAGAAGGGCTCTGGATACCTGAAACTGGTAGAACAAGGCAGAGCCAAAGGATGTTTAACAGAGGAAGACCTTAAAGTTAACAGATACCTCCTGCATCTTGGGTTCCCGTTGATCCAGGCCCATCGCTAATAAATGCTAGGAGTGATTAATAAAGTTATATGAATCATCTTATTAGAAAGGTAGATGGATTCTTTGGAATTCATGTTTTATTTGATTGTAGATTTTCTAATTTTACTAAGATGTGCATATTTTAAGTTATGACTAAACAGTTGTGTAATAATTCATTGCTAGTTGAAATTTGGACTGGAGCATTGTCTTAAAGGAGGTGTAGCTCTAGGCTTGGGGAAATTGTCCTAATTACTATCTTCCCTTCCCAGTTTTTGAATGAAAAGAAAAGCAAACGCATTAATTTGTCCAAAGAGATCAAGTAAAGCTAATGTTAAAAAAAAGTGCTAAGCTGAATAGAATACAGCCTTGTTCCATGCAATTGGTGACTCTTTCTGAAGTGCTTCTTCTTGTAGTATTCATGAAAATGTTCAATATAACATTTTTGTCAACTAGCAATTGGCTTCACACATAGCACTTTCATTTTAAATTGTAATATATTGATTTTTACTGGAGTATTTGGGAGTTTTCCTTGTTGAGTAACATTATATTGTCTTTGCAATTTGATCTGCAGTTCAAATTATTGCTCTAAGTTATTGGGTACAAATTGTAGCACTTGTTCTTATTTTTATATGATATGTTATAGTTTATAAATGGAATGAAGTAACTCGTTCCTAGTGCAAGTATGGATGAAGGTAGATACATGAGTTGTTTCACGATGAAATACGACTTATTTGTCTGGGGGTAGTCATATGATTTGTGTGGGTACTTTTTAATGAGGTGGGAAGAAAGTTAAAAATCACAGTAAGAAGTACTCAAAATTACAAATGGGCTTATCTAAGATAGATTAAGTCTGAACTGAATTATGCCTAAGAAATGCTTTTGTGGAAGCAAGAGAGGACAGCTAACTTAGCAATCAATTAGGGAATGGGAAAAGCACAGGAGTGAACTACATTGTATGATTTGATGGGTTGGGAATCATTTTATAGTACCACTGGCTTTCTTCTGCTCACTTCGTGAATTCCTTTCTTGTACTCTTCTTCCATCTTCAAATAACTGGAGTCAGCTGTGAGAGTCCCTCGTTCTATCTCTGACAACTAACTTTAAGTTTCTCTTCAACTGTTTCCTGAAATAAATTATATAGGTTAACCTTAAAATATAGAGGTATATGGCCTTGCATCAGTAAGCTGGTCTACTAATCCCATGGTAAGTGACTGAGTGAAGCTCTTCTAGGACATCTACAGATTGTTGCCTTTCCCTGCTCCCAAACCACTATGGGGGTTAAGATTCCTTCAGACAAAAGGCCCAGTTCCAGTAAGCATATATAGCCTCTGGAGTGGTCTGTCCTACCACAGGCTCTCCAGGAATCAAGTATCATTCATATTCTACTCACTCTTCATAAGAACTTCAAGTAGTTTTTCTTATAGATGCACTAGACAAGTAAGACTCTCCCTCATGCATTCTTTGCCAGGAGGATAATATTCTTGCTGGATTCCTGCATGTTCACTGGCACCATCCGTTTTGACTCCTTTCCTGAGAAAGCAGGTAGAACGTTTTGAGACATTTTGCATGGAAGAAACTGATTAATTTTTTCATGGGACGATACAGAATCAAAATTTGTTGTAATTCAAATATGATTAAACTGTTCTTAAAACTATGATATGAACTGTGAAAATAGTGTACTTTTATGGAATCACAGTGTCCTTCAGTGAAAAAAAATCTTTTTGTTTTGCCAAATTAAATGCCCAATAAAATAACAGTCCTTCAAAATGTTCTTTGCCTTCTGAATCCCATGACTGATTTTTGTAATTTATTGAGGTCTGATGTATACTTCAGAGTATTGGGTGACAGGGACTCAATTTTGAATCCTAAATGCCTCAATATTGACCTCATTGTACTTGATGGTTATTACTGTGTAGTGTAGTTTAACAGTACCACAGCTGTATGATATCATTTTAGAAGAAACTGAGACTATAAGTCTTTCTAGTGTTACAAACTTTATTTTACATAAAGCAAGTTTTTTGTCAAAATGAATTTGTCTTCTTATTTTAAAGGGCATTTTATTAACCAAAAATCAAAACGTTAATTTTGCAGCTAATTTACCTTCACCCTGAGAAAAATCACATTGTGAAAAATGAAACACATTTTTCTTTATATTCATGTTCTTTTAAAATTATTACTTATATAATTTTCATCAGTACCTATTTGGAGTACATAATGATTAATTCATTTTGAGGAGTTGGTACATAAATAACAAATCCTAAATTGTGTTTAAATTCTCTGCCCCTCCTCCCTCCCTTTTGCAAAAATTCTATGTTGTTTCCTATTATCTTTTATTTTGCTCTTTATTTATACTTTGAGTTTCTCACATAGGACAAATTATGTGATGATTAAGCCTGTGTAATTTATTTCACTTAACATTATGATTTCAAGCTGCTTTGCCAATGAAAATTGGAGTCTTCGTTTCTCTTCTTAGAAATAATGCTGAATTTAATTCAGTAAAAGAAGCCATTATTTCTCATATTTATCTGTAAATTGCATTGACTCTTGTTATAATCACATTAGGAAGGAATGATTTATATGCATTTTGATCATTTATCTGCTTACACAAACATAGCTCCATTTTATCAATTTTATTGTAATAATGCTGTATATGTGAAAAAAGAAAAATAATTACCATAGATTAAGCTCTGCTTTTTTAGTAATCTCGTGGTCTTTTATATGCCCTTCTCTGTAATATAGTTATATGCAGGCACCAAGCCGGTAATTTATTATGAGATTTAAATGGACTCTGAGAGTGTATGAAAAAGTCTTAGCTGCTGGAAAGTAGCTATATTTCAGTTTTTCTTTTTTGGGGCGGATATAATTCACCATTTTTAAAAAGAAAAATGTCAGTGCATTTCAGGCATGTATGATGATAGTACATCACAGGAGATTTGCACCTGCACACATGTGTTGCGTATTTATGAATATAAACTCTAAGATGCTGAAACCAAGGAGTTAAAGTATGCATCCCATTTCAGTATGAAAGACACAGTGCAATCTGAAGAGCCGCTGATTTCCTCACCTTATCCTGTGCTGGGACATTGGGATAAGGAGGTAACAGAAGTTGTGTGTGTGTGTGTGTATACATATATATATATATATATATATATATATATATATATATATATATATATATATATATATATATATGTATGTTATATATGTAACGGAAGGTGTATATATCCAGGGAAGTGGAGCATAGGGATAAGGGGAGGTGTTGCCAATTCTTCTGAGAATGTATCCTTAAATAGCCTATTAAACTTGAGACAAAGTGAGAAATAAAAAGTCTTTCAAAAAAAGGATATGATGAACATTTATTTTAAAATGCAAGTTTTATAAAAAAATTAACACTTCCTGGGCTACATAGTGAGCTCAGCGCTAGCCTGAACTACAAAAGCGAGACCCTGCCTCAAAAAAAAAAAATTAACACCTGAAGTAAAAATATTCCACCATGTTTGTTAAGCTCATTCTATAGGTGTGTATGCTCTATAGACTTTTTGCCTTTTGCCTTTCTGAAAAAGCATAAACATTCAGCTTTATAATGAACAAAATATTAGTGTTCACAACATGTAAAGATGCTTACTGAAATGTGAAGATATAATGTATAAAAGGCAAAGAAATATAAAAGAGTAATAAAAAGTTGAGGCTTGGCTTTAGGCACATTTGTAAAGCATTGTAAAACACATTTGAAAGATGGAAGGGATATAAATTGGTATAAGATTTATGGGAAAACCTGATAAGATTTCTTTCCTTATAAATAAGTTCTCAATTTCAATGAAAAATATAGAAAAAATTTATTTTGTTGAAAGTTGTTTGGTTTTCTGTTGTCAAATAACGAATATCCTAAACCACATGACATTAAAAACAATTTAGGGAAACAAAGCTTATGTATTTAGGGGGTAGGAGTTTTGGAAAAAAATGAGAACCAAATTGTGTCATATTCCCAATATTGAGTGTGATCGGGATGTGTATATACAATGTACCAATAAAGATAAAAATTAATAAAAAGAAAATTTCTTCTCTCTGTGGCTGCATAGACTGGCTGAGTGTAGGTCAATTGTTGTTTCATTGCACGGAGTTGCTGTTGGCTGTGATTAGAATAATTTGTGAGCTTGACCAGGAAGCACTTCATGATGGCTTTTGCATACATGGTTCTGGTGGAGACTGACTGGGCATTGTTCTTCCCATGTGGCCCTAAATATGGTAGCATTGTTTCTGTCTC
The DNA here is from genome assembly GCA_004025085.1 of Thryonomys swinderianus. Classification (NCBI taxonomy): domain Eukaryota; kingdom Metazoa; phylum Chordata; class Mammalia; order Rodentia; family Thryonomyidae; genus Thryonomys; species Thryonomys swinderianus. The sequence continues at coordinate 11,588 of PVIC010050735.1, forward strand.
AGCATGGTACTCTCAGAGGGGATTTTAAATTCTTCATATATATATATATATATATATATATATATATATATATATATATATATATATATATATCATATATGTGTGATATATATGACATATATACCATATATATGTGTGATATATATCACATACATATATGATTTGTTCTATCAACAAATATGATATATTTGTTGATATATATATGATTTGTTCTCACTCTGTCCACAAATGTCCACAGAGATGGAAAGTGGAAGCTACCAGGCATTGAATTTCTGCGTTCTGAATTTGGCACAGAGTCATATCCTTATATTCTATTGGCCAAATTGTCAGTCTTCCAAGTTTCAAGGGGAGCATAACCCCACCTCTCCATGGGAGAAGTGTTACAGAATTTGTGATCATCGTTAATCTCCTGCAAAAGCTATGCATGATAGATAGGATGCTTCTTATGTTTTCACTGGTGAAACAGCACAGACAAAGCGAAAAACCTCTTGAGAAATCAGCAGAGTTACTTACACACGTGCAGAGTGAACAATAAGAACCCGCAGAAGCAACTCCATGTATCGCAATGCCTATGACCTTGATATTAGGACCACTTTGTCCACAAAGTATCATGTACAGAAAGAAAGGGGATCAACAAAATCCAGGGAGTTCGAATCTGAGACACATCTTTACCCTAAGTGTACTGGTGCATGCTCAGTAGGGAAAAATTATCTTAAAGCTCAGTTTTCAGTAAAGGGTTTTATTTGGAGTTTTTCCTGCATCCAAAGCATGTAATCAGTAGAAAACTTGTTGGCTAAACAGTTAAAATAAATATGCTAAGGACTTAGAAGAGAAAGCGAATCTCTAAGGGGGTCATGTTGAAATTATCCTCTCTTAAAAAATCATTTCATGGGCCGGAGGGTTAGCTCAGTGGTTCCGGCGCCTGCCTCGCAAGCGCAAGGTCCTGAGTTCGATCCCCGGAAACCACATACAACGCTGGGTGTGGAGACTCACGCCCACCAGCAATCAACACCGCATACCACAATGCCGGACGTGGTGGCTCACGCCTGTCATCCCAGCACTCGGAAAGCAGAGACAAGAGGATTGCTGAGTTCGCGGCGGCTTGCCTGGGCACCATAGTGAGCT
>PVIC010050736.1:0-12699 GCA_004025085.1 Thryonomys swinderianus
AAGTTGTATTTCTCAGCATGGTGATTAAAGTTCCATTCTTGCCCTTTCCAATGCTTTTTTTCTTTTAATTGGTGTTTTGGGCTAGGTGGATGAGCCTGGTCTGTTGGGACTCCTGGCTAGGGCTTTAGCCCCATATTACAGAAACACTACCACTTGTTGGTATAGATCCAATGCTTCAATTTCTATTAGAAAATATTCCCCATTATAACTTCAGGGGCCATGGATGTTTACCAGACCAGTCAGATTCTGTCCTTGGGGAGTGTGGAACCTCATGAATATAGAAGAGCCAATCAGTTTGTGTTGGATGTCTGGTCACAGAAATAGCATGGTTACCACTTTCTATAATAAACTCTGAGAAAGCAAGAAGACAGGTGACATAGACCATCTGGCCAAAAGGATATCCTGAGACTTTGTCCTCTTGGGACTGTCCATGTTATCTGTTCCTGAGCCCAGATCCCCCAGAGCTCCTGGACATTTCCTTTCCTCTCCATGTATGCCACACCCAGAGTCCATCCTGTAACTCCTCTCCTAATTTAAGCTCTATGTGTGATTTTTTGTTTTTTATAAAATTTGAGAAAGATCCTATCCTTATCATCAGAAGGGCCTAACAGTTGGCTGATGAAAGTTTTTAAAATAATTTTGTCATTTTTTTCCCACATACAAAATTATAAATACTAATTGTAATTTTAAAACATATAGAAATGTCTACCTTAGAATGTGGAGATCCCAAACATAATCCTCCTTAGAGATAACTGCTCTCAGTGGTGTGGAGATGAGAATAAGGAGTGAACACGAGCAGGTGCATACCTGGTCTTCTCAGCCTTTTTCCCAAACTACACATTGAAACCTGTATAAAACCCTTTAATTTTTACCAGAGGTCAGAGCACTACTCATTTTGGATATGTACATACGTGGATATACAGTGATCGAGGATCTGAATGTAGGCAGCTGGCTCCAAGCTGAAGCTCTTAACCTCTGTCCTACAGTCACTTAGATCATTGCCATTGCTATGTGTTTTGTTACTGACTGCTGCTCAACATGTTGGCACAAAATCAGAGACTTTGCATCTGCTGTCTCATACTTTTTCTGGGTCAGAGTCTGGGATGGCTTAGCTGGGTCCTTTTTCTGACTGTGTATCACAGTCTGTATTCAAGGCATTGGCCAGTGCTGGGGGCTCATTTTGGACTTGTAAGCCCATATGGCTATTGGCAGCATTTGGTTTCTTGTAGGTTCTGGAATGTAAGACCTCAGGTTTTCTTGACTGTTGGCCAGAGGCTCCCTTGTGCTCTCATTCTGTGGACCACCTTGCAAGGAAGCTCTCTCTATGGTAACTGGCTTCCCTGGAGCCACCAAGACTAATAGCCAGAAGAAGGTCACTGTCCGATGTGACCATAGCATGAAGTGCTGTCCTACCTGTTTGCCATATTCTGTGGGTTGAAGCAGGTCCTGAGGCCAACCTACACTGAAGAAGGCAGCTGTATAAAGGTGGGGATAGAGAACATTTAAACTTGTTATTAGTCTATTCACATAACACTTGCTTTCTTTTAAATTTGCCATTTTGTCAGCTCCTTGGTAATGGCTAGGTTGGAACAGTTGCCCTAGAGTGAGGCTGCAATACACCTGGGATTAGAGGCAGCCAGGCTCACAGCTCAGAGCCGCACAGGCTGCACCTCACTCTAGTGAGGAGGAGGGGACTGCTCTAGCGAGAGATACTGGGCCTGATCTCCACCCATTTGCTGTTTCCCAGCTGGGGACTAAAAAGCCAGGGAAGAGCCTGCGAGTGACTCAAACCCTGGCCGTACCTGGAATAGGCAGCCTGAGACCTCGGGGCCCTCAGCACGTTCCCCACTTCCCTGTCCTCTAAGACACAGGACGCAGAGAATGGCTGCTGTCTTGTGGGGGCTGTCAGAGCTGGAGAGCAACGTGAGGCATTTGCTGCAGGTGTGCTGCTCATTGCTGTGCAGGGAGCAGAGGCAGATTCTCCGTGATCTGTGTCTACAGCATTTGGCACATTGGCTTTGACATTCAGCTGTCTATTTGGGATCTTTCTATGTGGGAACACAGGGATTCGAGCCATTTGTTTTGGTAACTCTTAGTGCTCTAGCGTGCGGTGCCCTGATGGAACGTGATCTCTGTGTCTGTCTTCACATGGAGCCAGCATTTCTGCTGGGTCCTCAGAGCTACCCCAGTGTGTGAAGTCATTAGCAAAGTATGTGTTCTAAATCGGGCCCCCAGAGGAGTGCCTTTCTGAGTTTGATGTTTGTTTGGCTCCTTGTGAATTGCTTGTCACATAGGGCCTTTGAGACCTCCATTAACAGGGTTGCTCACTTGTGTCTCAGAGCGGCCTGGGGCCCACCTGAAGGAAGCATCCAAGCCTCTGCTCTTCCACGAGAGTTTCAGAGAACTCTGCACTTGAAAGGACAAGGGAGTGGAGTGCTGGACGACTTCCTGTTACTCATCTTTCTACCAACAGGAGGCGTCATTGTCTTTCAAGTAGCGTCACCTATTGCCCCCATTTCTCTCTCAGATCACTTCTTCATTGGACACGCTGAAATTGGTATTGGTGGATTTGTGTGGCCCTCTGGGCACAAGCACCTTCCCCTTTGTTTAATTCAGGGGAATTAAACCTTTTCCCTCGCTTACTTTTATTTCCTATAAAGCCTGAGATAATTCTAGTGTGACTTCTGATAGTACTGAGAGCCTTTTCATGAGTCCTGTGTTTTTAAGGAGGCTATTGTTTTATCCTTCTGATTAGCAAGTAGTGATTTACTGAGGTTTAGGGTGTCCTGGCCCTGTGTTAAGCGTTTTATCAGAGAAACCTCCACCATAGACTAATGTGTGAGATATTTTTGTCATCCCTGCTTCACAGAAGGTTGATGGAAGTAAAAAGCACCCAGGACCAGCTTGCTCTCATTAGTGGTAAATGCTGTGAAGTACACAGCACAACAGGAGGATGGGTAAGCTGGGATTTGGGCTTCTGCAGAAAGAGGACATTTAAACTGAGACCTTAAAAGCAGTCGAGAAAATGCTTTGCTCAAGGTCACTGAGCAAGAAGGTGGCTGAACCTGAATCCGTGCCTACTAGAAAATCATGCTCTAAGCCCTTTGCCATACAGAATTGTCCTGCTTCCTCTGTAGGTTCACACTGGGTCCTGCTAGGTCCAAGGTTATCCAGCTTCTCTGAAGGACAAGGAGAAACTGGAGATCCTCCAGGGAAGGCCCTGGAAAGTGATTAAGAGAACAAGAGTAAGACTGGTGAGAAAGCTCAGAGGAATAAGAGTAATTTAATCTGGAGAAAAAAATTCCAGGGGCAAAATGAATGGCATTCTACTGATGTCTTTGTGAGAATCAATTAAAATAGTTTTGAAAAAAAAGGATCCATTCTCCTGTTTTATTACACAGCATCAAAGGGGAAATTTAAATATTTTATTTGGCTAATTCAATAAATACATATGGTAAGCAGTTCCCGTGGCCAGGATACAGAGTGCACGAGACTGGCAAGGCCCAAAAAAGAACTTACATTTTGGTGGCAGATTGAGGAAAGGAGTGAAGGAAGGTAAACAAAAGGGACAAGACTAGAATTATTCCAGACAATGATAAATGCTGTGAAGACACCTTGACAGGAGCACGCGCAAACCAATGACTATAGTGGGCTTCTCTAGGAAGGGATTTGGACTGAAACCTTAAAGTCAGGTGCAGCCCTGGGCACAGAGTGCCACGTGGATAAGATGGGAATGAATTTGACAGATACAGAGAGCAGAAAGCAGAGGGGAAGCTGGTGGGGTGGGGAATGGGGCTCTTTGGGTCTGTTTTCTTGTACTCAGCATTGAGAGAAAATCACAGAGAACTAGATATGGAGTGGGACAGAGGTAAGAAGACTCCAGGCTGTCATATAGAAACGAAACTCTCCCATCTCATTTTCTCTCTCTCTCTGTGTCTGTCTGTCTGTCTATCTCTTTCTTGGATCTTGCTTTGTAGTTCATGCTGGCCTTGAGCTCACTATGTAGCCCAGGCAAGTCTCTAACTCAGCAATCCTCCTGCCTCTAGCTCTCAAGTGTTGGGATGACAAGTGTGAGCCACTACACCTGGCACTGTGGTATGTGGTACTGATTGCTGGTGGACATGAGTCACCACGCCCAGTATTGTTGTAGGTGGTTACTGGGATTGAACCAGGGACCTTTGTGCTTGCTAGGCAGGCACTGGAACCACTGAGCTAAATCTGCGGCCCTCACCTCATTTTCTTAAGCGAGAAAACAGGGTTTTGTGGCACTTTGCAGAAGGTCACCATTTGTGGTTCGTGGCAGTGTCAAGGTCTCCTGACTCCCCAGGCAGATGAGCTGTCCCAGGGCATGGGTGTCATCCCGCCTGGCCCGGTTACTGGCATTGTCCAACGACCTCAGGAGGGTGAGTGGGGTTGTGGAATCATAACTCCCAGGGGCCGTGCCAGTTGACACCCTTCTCCCCGTTTATTGTGGAAGTTACAGGCATTTATATAGGGTGGCCTGGGGTGTGATTGGATGAGAGGGAGGGAGCAGTGCTCATGGTGGTGTTTGATTAGGCACGAGGGTGGAACTAGCATTTAGCAATGTATGACTGGTCTGTGTCACCTGCATCATCTGCATCTGTGCGTCACTACAGTTTCTTAAAGGGGCATGGCATCTTTTCATCTACCAGGAGAGAGAGAAGTGGACGCACCTGGAGAAAGGTTTGGCCACACATGGGGAGGCAGAGGCTGGAGCAGGCATTGATCTTACTCCCCCTAACCTTGATAAAATGGGGTTCTTTGGTTGGAGGCCAGTTCTCAGAGGGGATAACTCAGTGTATGGTGCCTTTTGGTCGGCCTGAAAGAAATTTAAGTAAGTTTTCATCTCAGAAGAATCCCCAATATTTGAATGTTTATGAAATGCAAGTAAAATCCAGGTGTGACTGGGACTAAAATGAGGCAGCAGTGAGGTATGTGTGTGGGTCTCTTTTGGGGTACAAATCAAGGCTTAGGGGAGGGTGGTGAGGAAATGTTCCCTTTAATGTTATCTCAGGAAGCCTGGAATTACAGTTAATCAAACAGGATCATGAGCAGATATCTCTGACATCATAATTATACCATGATGTACCTTTTAAAAGAAGGGGTCAGAATAGTAGAGACACCTGAGAGAGAACGAACATGTTTCTCTTCAGTTTGGGCTTACTGTGCTTTAGGGAAACTTGTTTGGATTAGCCTCTGAAGGTCAGCTAAAGGAAATCTAACAAGTTCCTTTTAAAAAGCTGGTATTAGGAAGACAAAACCATGGGGTTCCTAAAAATGTGTATAGATAAAATAGATCTTCTTTCAGAAGGAACCTGGCCTGGCTTCTTACCATAGAGGGCAAGCAATGTCTTTCCCAGCCTGGAAACTTCTCAGGAGTTCTTTGCTAGCCTGCTCCCTGTCTGTGACTATCTCCTATGGATGTCACTCATCTAGTCACTGTGACATGGTTATACTAGGAACCCTGACGTAAAGTTTGTTTGTTTGTTTGTTTGTTTTTCAGTTTTTTGAGACAGGGTCTCACTCTGTAATTCAGGCTGGCCCTGAACTCACCATGCAGCCCAGGCAAACCTTGAACTCAGCAATCCTCCTGCCTATGCCTCCGGAATGCTAGGGTGACAGGTGTGAGCCACCACACCCAGCACCGTGACATGTGGTGCTGATTGCTGGTGGGCATGAGTCACCATGGCTGGTATTGTTATATGTGGTTTCTGTGGATTGAACCAGGGACCTTGCGTTTTCAAGGCAGACACTGGAACCACTGAGCTAAATCACCTGCCCCTTACATAAAGTTTTTTAAATCTTCTGAGTTTTACACTTAAATAATCAACACCTTCCCAAAATGGTACCTAATTAAGCACTTGGGCAAGATGGCAGGCATCCACCAGCTCCTCTTATACATAGAAACAGTTGGGTCTCAAAGTGCTGGAATTACAGAACTCGAATTGTTGCCTGGCTGCCTACTGTGAGATCTGCTCATCTTTTCCATCTGCCAGTCTAAGCAAGGACATGCCTGGACTGCGACAGTTGCCATTGACTGGAGTAGAAGATCTCAGTGAGTGGCAGTTGACAAACACATAGGCTGCAAAGCTGGGTGGGAAAACCCTCACTTGCTGGTTTCCAAAATTGCAGACCCTGGAAGGAAACCAACTACTCACTCTGAAACATAAGGGGACAAGGGGATTCCTACCTTCCATCCTTCCTTCTTTCCTTCCTTTCTTCTTTCTTTCCTTCCTTCTCTCCCTCCCTCCCTCCCTCCTTCCTTCCTTCCTTCCCTCCCTCCTTCTTTCTTTCCTTCCTTCCTGCCCTCCCTCCCTACTTCCTTCCTTCCTTCCTTCTTTCCTCCCTCCCTCCTTCCTTCCTTCTTTCCTTCCTTCCTTCCCTCCCTCTCTCCCTCCTTCCTTCCTTCCCTCCCTCCCTTCTTTCCTTCCTTCCTTTCTTCCTTCCCTCCCTCCTTCCTTCCTTCTTTCCTTCTGTCCTTCCCTCCCTCCTTCCTTCCTGCCCTTCCTCCCTACTTCCTTCCTTCTTTCCTCCCTTTCTTCCTTCTTTCCTTCCTCCCTCCTTCCCTTCCTTCCTTCCTTCCTTCCTTCCTTCCTTCCTTCCTTCCTTCCTTCCTTCCTTCCTTCCTTCCTTCCTTCCCTCCCTCCCTCCCTCCCTCCCTCCCTCCTTCAACTCATGTTCTTCTTTCATTCCCCCCTTTCTCTTTTTTACTAGTTTATTGGAGTTGGGGAATTTTTCTTTCTCCTTTTTTTCTTTACCCCTTTCTTTTTTCCTTTTAATTTTTCCTGGTTTTTTTTAATCCAGCATATTTTTGTTTTTTCTCCCCTTTTAACTTTTATGTTCTTTTCTCTTAACTTTGGCTAATTCTATACATAGCCTATTCCATTATATGACCCTTTACCTTATTTTTCTCTCCTTTTCACTGTTAAATTTTCATTGTTAAATTTTTCCATGTTTTGTTCTTTCCCTATGTCTTTATAAACATTAATCTTTATTAATCTTTAGATAGTTAGCTAGCTCTATGTTGTTACTGTTGAAACCTTCTCTATTTTTAGTGGAGGTATACCTATTACATTTACTAGATATTTACTGTATATTAATTTTTGTCTTAATATCTATACTAAAATTATAGATATCTATGGTTAAGGGTGGTATATTATTGGTTCTTATGGTGTATCAGTATCCAGTTTATCTTGGACAGTATCACTGTTGCTGATATACTCACTATTTTCAGGGTCAAATAGTTGTTTTCATTAATAGGCTTCATCTACATGCCAATATCCAAATTACCTTCTGTCACTAGCAATACTGCAGGCCATCCCCAGTGAACTGGTTCTTGGCCAATTACACTGCAACCTCCCCTCCCAAATTAACAGATGTGGGCTGATCTTGGGACAGTAGCTAACCATCCCCAAGTGCATCACCAAACAGCAGACACTAGCTAAAGAGATCTTATTACTAGCAACACAGTGTTTCCACTCTAAGCACCTGCAAACCTAGGCACAAAACAAAAACATCAGACACATGAGAAACCAAAGGCAGCAAAGTGCCTCCCCAAACTCCCAACTCCCCCAAAGTGAATCCATGGGCCAATGAGGGAGAGGAAGGAAAAAGCCATATAGGAAAAAATTATTTGAAACAATAACAGAGAAGATTAAGAAACAAATAGATAAACTGCTCACAGAACAAGGCATAATTAAACAGATAATACATGGAATAAGTTGATCAGGGAGCTTGTGGAAAATGTTAAAGCTAATTGAGAAAAAAATGATAGAAAAGATGAATGATCAGTTTAGTAAAGAATTAGAGTCCATGAAATGGTTCCAAACAAAAATGCAGGAGATTAAAAAGTATTGGCAGTAGAAATAACCAATATATTGAAAGTATAGGCAGCAGAAATAACCAGCGTGAGGACAAAAAGCAGAATTAGAAGAGAGTGATTCTTTCAAGGACCATTACTCAGAGATACCTTTAAAACAAGAGAGCACAAGAAATGAATCCAACAGCTGCTAGGTGACGCAAAGATTACTCTAAGATTAATTCAAATAACTGAAAAATCAGAAGACTACATAAGAGCATAAAAAATTGTTGGCAGAAATAATAACAGAAAATTTTCCAAATATTGGGAAAGAAACATATAGATAAGCGCAAGATATAGAAACCCAAATAGCCACATCAGAAGAGAACTTCTCCAAAACATACTGTAGTCAAAATCTCAGAAGTCTAACATAGAGACATAATCTTAGAAGCTGCTACAGAAAACCAGTGGATCGCTTATAAAAGAAAACCTATTAGAATATCTGAAATGAATAGTCAGATGAAGAAGTACAAACAGTGAATAAAAGTATGAAAAAATGTTAACATCTCTGGCTATTTGAGAAATGCAAATTAAAACAACACTGAGATCTCATCTCACTCCAGAAAGATAGGCTATCATTAAGAAATCAACCAATAACAAATTCCTGGCAAGGGTGGTGGTGGGACTTTTCCCCATTGTTTATGGGTGTTTAAATTGGTAAAACCATTATGGAAATTAATGTGCAGATTCCTCAAAAAATTAAAACTAGACACTCCATTTGACCCAGGTGTTTCCCTTCTAGGCATCTTCCTGAAAGAGTTAAAAGCATCATAGTACAGTGATATATGCACAACCATGTTAATAGCATCACAATTTGTAATAGCTAATCTTGGAAATAGCCTATATGTCCATCAACAGAATGAACAGGTAAAGAAAATGTGAAATTTATATACAATGGAGTACTATTTTTTTATTGGTACAATGTATATACAATCACAATTACACTCCACATCACAATTACACTCCACATTGAGAATTTGTACCAGTATATGACACAACTTAATTCTCATTTTTCCCCCTCCCTTACCCACCCTACCTATATACACCCTCCACCCCTATATACAAAGCTTTGTTTCCTTTTTTTTTTTTGAGACAGGATCTCACTTTGTAGTTCAAACTGGCCCTGAGCTCACTATGTAGCCCATGCAAGCCTCAAACTCAGCAATCCTCCTGTCTCTGCCTCCCGAGTGCTGGGATTACAGGCATGAACCACCATGCCCAGCTGTTTCCTTTTTTAACCGTCAATTTTTTTCTTTCTTCATTATTTACCCCTAAACCCCATTTCCCTTTGAATATTTACTATTTCACAAAATCAATCATACATTCTAGAATACATTTATAATTTGCTCCTTATATCAGAGAAAAGATATGATTTTACACATCTGTGACCTATTTATTTCACTAATGAGTATGTCACCATTTGAGTATAAATGATTCAATCTCATCATTCTTTATGGCAGAGTAATACTCCATTTTATTAAAAAAAAACACATCTCCTTTATCCAGTCTAGAGTTGATGGGCATTTGGGTTGTTTCCAAGATTTCGCTATCATAAACTGAGCTTCTATAAACATGGGTACTCATATGTCGCTGTGATATGAATTCTTTTGTGTATATCCCCAGCAGGGAAATGGCAGGGTCAAATGGAACCTCTAATCCTAGTTTTTTGAAGAATCTCCACACTGATCTCCACAGTGGTTGTACTAGTCTACATTCCCACCAACGTGGAGAAGGGTTCCTTTTTTTCCACAACCTTGCCAGCATTTGTTGCTGGCTAATTTCGAGATGGCAGCCATTCTTTGTGGAGTGAAATGAAATGTCAGAGTTGTTTTCATCTGCATCTCTCGAATGGCCAATGACATTGAGCATTTCTACATATACTTCTTAGCTGCTTTTACTTCTTCCTCTGAAAAGTGTCTGTGCATTTCAGATGCCCATTTTTGAAATGGGTCTTTAAATTTGGGGGACTGATTTTTTAAAAGTTTTTTATATATTCTAGATAGTAGCCTTTTGTCTGAGAAATTGCTGGTAAAGATTTTTTCCCCATATTGTTGGTTGCCTTTTTGCTCTGCGGATGGTTTCTTTTGCTGTACAGAAGCTTTTTAATAAAAAGAGATCCCTTTTGTTGATTTCTTCTGGTAGTCTTGTGCTATAGAGGTTTTGTTCATAAAGTCTTTCCCTAAACCAATGTCTCCAAGAGTTTTGCCTAACCTGTTTTTACAGCAGGTTTAGAGTCTCTGTTTTAATATTTAGGTCTCTCATCCACTTTGATTTTAGTTTTGTACATGGTGAAAGAGATGAATCCAGCTTCAGTCTTTGGCAGGTTGAAACCCAGTTTTTCCAGCACCATTTGTTAAAGAGGCAATCTTTTTTCCATTGAGGATGTTTGGCTCCTTTGTCATTGATGAGGTAACTTAGTGTATCTGGCATTGTTTCTGGATCTTCTAATCTATTCCACCGATCCTCAGGTTTGTTTCTTTGCCAGTACCATGACAGATTTTATAACAGTGGCTTTGTAGTAAAGTTTCAAGTTGGGGAAAGTGATACCCCCTGCCATGTTATTGTTTCCTAGAATTGTTTTTGTTATTCTAGATCTCTTGTGGTTCCAGATGAACTTTTGAATGTTTTCTTTAGATCTGTGACATATGCTTTTGGGATTTCAATCAGGATTCCATTGAATCTATATAGTAGTTGTGGGAGTAAAGCCATTTTGACAATGTTGGTTCTTCCTATCCTGGAACAAGGGATGTCTTTCCATTTTCTGATTTCCTCTTCAATCTCCTTTTTAGAGTGTTGTAGTTTTCAGAGTAGAGGTTACCTAGTTTGTTAGATTGACGCCTAGATATTTCATTTTTCTGGGTGCTATTGTAAAAGGGACTGAGTCCCCAGTGTCTTTCTCTATCAATCTATTATTTGTGTATAAAAATGCGATTGATTTTTGAGCATTGACTTTGTATCCAGCTATGCTACTAACTTGGTGATTAAGTCTAGCAGTTGTTTGGTGGAATTTTTTTTTTTTTTGAGACAGGGTCTCACTTTGTAGTTCAGGCTGGCTCTGAGCTCACTATATAGCCCAGGCAAGCCTCGAACTCAGCAATCCTCCTGCCTCTGCCTCCCGAGTGCTGGGATTACAGGCGTGAGCCACCACGCTCGGCACTGTGGCATGTGGTATTGATGTCTGGTGGGCGTGAGTCTCCACACCCAACATTGTATGTGGTCACCAGGGATCGAACTCAGGACCTTGTGCTTGCAAGGCAGGCACTGGAACCACTGAGCTAACCCTCTGGCCCTGTTTGGTGGAATTTTTAGGGTCTTCTAGAGTATCATGTCATCAGCAAATAATAACAGTTTAACTTCTTCTGTTTCTATTTTTATTCCTTTTATTTCTTTCAATTATCTAATTGCAATGGTGAATGTTTCTAGCACTATATTGAACAGGAGTTGTGACAGTGGACATGCTTGTCTTGTTCCTGATCTTAGTGTGAAAGATTTCAGTTTTTGATCATTTAGGATGATGCTGGCTGTTGGTTTCTCCTAAACAGCTTTTATTAGGTTGAGATACAGCCCATCTATTCTGAGTTTCTGTGGGGTTGTGATCATGAATGGGTGTTGGATTTTGTCAAATGTTTCCTCTGCATCTGTTGAGATGACCAGATGGTTTTTGTCTTTACATCTGTTGATATAGTGAATAATGTTTATTGATTAATATATGTTGCACTCTCCTTGCATCCCTGGGATGAATCCAACTTGATCAGGGTGTATAATCTTCATGATAATTCTCTGAATTCTGTTTGCTGGTATCTTGATGATTTTTGCATCAGTGTTCATTAGAGAGATTGGCCTGTAGTTCTCTTTTTGGGTTGGTCTTTTTCTCCTTTTGGAATCAGCGAAATGGTTGCTTCAAGGAATGAATTTGAGAGTACTGCTCTCCTTTCAATTTCTTAAAGAGTGTGAGAAGTAGTGGTATTAATTCTTCTTTAGAAGTTTTGTAGAATTCAGTGGTAAAGCCAGGATATTTCTTTGTTGGTAGATTTTTTTTATTACATGTTCTATTTCACAGATTGATATTGGGTTGTTTAAAAGTTTTATATCCTCTTCACTCAGCTTTGGAAGTTCATATGTGTCTAGGAATCTGTCCATTTCTTCTACATTTTCCATCTTATTGGAATACAAACTTTCAAAGTACATGTTTATTATCCTCTGGACTTCCATTGGATCGGTGGTGATTTCCCCTTTTTTGTTCCTAATAGCATGGATTTGAGCCTTTTCCTTCCTTTGTTTGAGAAGGTTGGCTAGGGGGTCTGTCATTTTTGTAATCTTTTTAAAGAGCCAACTCTTGGATTCACTGATTTTTTTTTTGTATGGTTCTCTTAGTCTCCATTGAATTAATTTCTGCCCTGGTCCTTATAATTTCCTCCCTAGTATGAGCTTTGGGTTTGTTTTGCTCCTCTTTTTCTAGTAGCTTGAGGTTCAGCATTAGGTCATTTATTTGAACTTGTTCTATTTTCCTGGTGTAGTCATTTACTGCTATGAATTTCCCTCATAGAACTGCTTTCCTTGTATCCTATAAGTTTTTGTAAGTTGTACTGGCATTATCGTTTCATTGTAAAAACTGTTCAGTTTCTTTTCTGATTTCTTCTGTGACCCATTGGTTGGTCAGCAGAGTATTATTTGATTTCCATGTATTTGTGACAGTCTTGGGAATGCTTTTGCTATTCAGCTCCAGTTTCAAGGCATTATGGTCTGATAGTACACAGTGGATAACTTCAATTCTTTTTCACTTACTTAAACATGTTCTATGAACTAGTATGTGGTCTGTT
>PVIC010050737.1:0-12699 GCA_004025085.1 Thryonomys swinderianus
CATGCCTGTCATCCCAGCACTCGGGAGGCAGAGACAGGAGGATTGCTGAGTTCGCAGCGGCTTGCCTGAGCATCATAGTGAGCTCAGGGCCAGCCTGAACTACAAAGCGAGACCCTGTCTCCAATTAAAAAAAAAAAAAAAAAAAGTGGAGGGCCGGAGCATTAGCTCCGTGGTTCTGGCGCCTGCCTCGCAAGCGCAGGGTCCTGAGTTCGATCCCCGGTAACCACGTACAATGCTGGGCGTGGAGACTCATGCCCACCAGCAATCAATACCACATAGCACCGTGCCGGGCGTGGTGGCTCATGCCTGTAATCCCAGCACTCGGGAGGCAGAGACAGGAGGATTGCTGAGTTCGAGGCTTGCCTGGGCTACATAGTGAGCTCAGTGCCAGCCTGAACTGCAAAGTGAGACCCTGTCTCAAAAAAAAAAAAAAAAAAGTGGAGGAAAGCTGCTCAGACCATGGTGGTAGGGAAGCAGAAAGAATTAAGAGCCAAACTAGGGAGGGAGATAAACCTTTCCAGGTCATGCCCTCAATGACCCATCTCATCCAATCAATAGCAAGCTACATAGCTCTACCACCCCATAGTCCAATCATTTCCTACATTTATGAGGCTTTGGGGGCCATTTTCAATCTAAACCATGACACATTAACAGTAAACTGTGATACACATTGCCCTGCAAGTCAAGTAAAAAGAATCTCTTTGAAGAACTTAATCCCTTTTCCCAATTGTTTGATCAGTACCAACCCTTTTCATTTTGACCTACTCTACTAATAATCTTAAAAATAAACCAGAGAGGGCCGGAGATTTAGCTCAGTGGTTCCAGGGCCTGCCCAGCAAGCACAGGGTCCCTGGTTCAATCCCCGGTAACTGCATCCAACAATACCGGGCATGGTGACTCACACCCACCAGCAGTCAGTACCACATACCACAAATGCTAGGTTTGGTGGCTCAAACCTGTAATCCCAGCACTTGGGAGGCAGAGGCAGGAGGATTGCTGAGTTTGAGGATTGCCTGAACTACAAAACAAGACCTGTCTCAAAAAAAATAAATTAAATAAACAAGAATGTTGATCAGAACTACAGAAAAGGCTCTTAGGGACAAGATATCCTACCTCATGATATTTTACATGCTATTAAAGCTATCTGGATCCCTCTTACCCATTTTCCTGTACATACAAAATTTAAGGCTGCTTGGAAAAGAAAAGATCATAAAGACCAGTTCTACTTTTTGGTTTTGTGATGCTGGGATTGAATCCAGGGTGTAGTGCCCGCTGAGCCAGTGCCCTAGCCCTGAGCCACTGCCCCAGCACAGAGGTCAGTTTGTGCAGAGCAGTGATGGTCTGATTGTGCTTACTGACTTACCACCTTACTGACTTCAGTTTGAAATGGCAGGTTGGGAGGCCCATTTTAGACAAACACTTGTGTTCACACTGTACCCATTTCCTCACCACAACCTGGCAGCTCCTTTAAATCAGTATCTACCTCCAAGCAAGGACAAAGTTCATCCTGAGAGCAAGCAGGACATTTAGGATGCGTATTGCTTAAGGATGTGGAGCTGGAATCAGGATGCTTGACACCACCACTGGCTCCAGGATCTTTAAAACCTCAATTTCCTCAATGACAATATAGGGATATATTTATATGCACAGTACTTATAGAGCTATTATGAAGCATTAAATAATACAGTGAGCCTCACTCAAATGTAATAAATTTTCAATAAACCTAGCTATGGAATATTTATTTACTTTCTGTGCCATGAAGTATAATCAAAAAGTACAGCAAATGTTTAAATTTATTACAAAATCACATTGCTATTAATCACCCCCAAGATACCCCCCTCACTTCAAACACACCTGTCTCATCCTTCTTGCCTCTTTGGTGAAAATGTGTCTTTTACCACAGTAAATTCTAAAAAACTTTAAATATTCACTGTATATTTTGATCACAGCTGGTTTCATGTTTAATAACATTTCAGCTTAACTTACTATTTCATCTTTAAAATTTGAGCAGAATAGGGGAATCATACTAAAAACAACTATGTGTTGATATTTTTTCCATTCTATTCTCACTCCCATCCCAAACAAAATGCTTTAAATTATTTTCAGGAGTTTTGCTTATACTTCCTTGAGAGGACTAGCTAAGTTCTATGCATTGCTATCTCCTTTGTTTATAGCTCAATGACAGATACATAGTAGGTATCAATATTTTTGTGCTAAGGTAGTGAACCAGCTGAGAGAAAATGCTCAGGTGCATGGGATCTTTGAGAAAAGTTCATTTCATGTCTTTGTATGAAATTGTGAGCTATTTCATAGTTCTGGTCATTTCTTTACATCTTACACAGCAGCTAACCACAACTAGAGTAATGCTTGGCCTATCTCTTCGCTAATCATGAAAACTTACCTGCTCTGAAAATGTGATCGATAAACAAGTAGCGATCTATTTAAATAGTTGCACTAAATTAATTTATCTCAAGTGATTTCATTTCAGTGTTAAAATAACTAAATCCCAGAAGCAAGGCCACATAAAGAAAACATCTTTCAGGGTGACCTAGATTCCAACCTTGTGACCAAACAATGAGACTTTGAAGAAAGTACTTCATTATTTAGTTTATGATGCCTCATTTGAAAATAGGAGTTTGATTGTCTCTGAGGTCCCTTCCAATCCCAATGAATCTCTGATTTTGACTATACCAACCTGTATTGTGATATTTGTGATCTCTGTATCCAATTCCTCTGTCATATTTCCTCTCCTACTAGGGACAAGGTCTTCAGGATCTGTTTCATTTGCCATTATTTGGCAAGAGTTATTATCTTTCTCATCAAGAGCTAATAGTTCTGCAGCTAGACAACCTAATAGTTCATCTGTCAATTCTTCATTCTTTACTGAATCCAGAATTTCTTGGGGAGTTGAATTTGTATCCTTTAAAGTTTTTCCAAATGTTTGAAATGTTATTGATTTACTTGTTAAATTATCACGGTCCAAAGAATGTACCCAATATTGATAGGGCTCAGAGGAGGTGCTTTCTTGCTTCTCTTGGAAAGAGAAACTTGCAAGTGTTTTAGGCTTATCTAAAACATTATCAAACTCTACATAATTCATTAACATTTGGGCAGCATTTGTTTTATCCAGTGGTGGTGTACTCTGCTTTTCTGGCAGTATATGCCTGATAGAACTGTTCTCAGTGGGCACGGTCCAGCTGTTTTCTAAAGGAACAAATGGGGCCTGATGGTGTCGCTCTTCAAGCTCTTGGAGATCTCTGAGGCTTGTGGTGAGTATTTGATGGTTAGAAATGTCTCCTTCATTGGAAGAGTCTTCCATGGGGATTTCTTCAACAATGGATAAATCTGAAACAGGAATGAATTTGTTCTGTTCAGTGGACTTCCCAAGAGTCTGTGCCAAGTTCATGGACTGAACTTCATATTTGGTAGATAGAAATTCATTTCCTGAAGATTGTACCTGCCAGCCTTCTCCTGAGAGACCCTTACTATTTTCAGTGTCTTGTAGGTTTCTATCTAAAACCTTGCAGCCCTTTTCTCTGGAAATTAACCCTTTGTACTTTTGTTTAAGAACAACTGAAGGCTTTGGGAGTTTAACATGTGGTCTTTTTTTAGAAAGTCTTGTTCTGCCATTGCTGCACCTCTCAATGTGTGAAGATCGACATTTATTGGTTATACATCTGCCCAATGGAGCTGAATATATCTCATAGCGTTCAGCTTCTCGCATGTGACAATAAACAGGGGTCCCAAACATTTCATATATTCCAGGTCCGTTATCAGTTGAATTGATTTCTTTGAACATGTCACTATACTTAAGATCTAGGTGATGTAGCTTTGGCTCTGTTGGCTGAGCAGAGAGAGGAACACATGGCTTTTTTATTCCTGGATTTTTACAAATGCAAGGAAATGATTGCTTTTCAGGTTTCTGAGTTCGAAAAACTGATTGCTTCTTTTCCAACTGTGATGTTCTCCTTTGAAATCTGGGTGACTGCTGAGGCCTGGCGTCAACAAGTTCCAAAGCAGGGAAAATCTGAGTTTTTATGGTAGCTTTATGCATACTTGGCTTAACAGAAGTCTGAATGGAAGTCATGGAATGCTGAGATGTCCTCTTACTTGTCTTGGTCTTTGAATCCAATTTGCTTCTATGGATATTCACCTTATGTTTGTCATTTTCTTGGTGTGCAAGTATGTTGAAGCTATTGTTATGAATGGTGCGCTTTCGCTTTTGGAGGGTTGGTTTGATTACAGCTTCTTCCTGGGGGTTTCCATCTCCAGGGAAAGTGATGTCGGCCAGAGGCATCTTCTCATTCGTTTCTGTTTTGTTTACTTCTGCTATGGATATTTTCACATTTGTCTCCATATCTATGTGACCTTCTGGGAGCTTTTCAATGGAGCCATCAGAAATTACATTTGACAAGCTTTTAAGTTCAATAAACTCTTCTAAAATATTGGGTTCTGTGGCTTCATTGTTATACAATGAAGGGCTTTTTGAATCAATGGTATCATTTTTAATCTCTTCATTCTCAGCCGGAGATGTTTCTGAATGTTGGGCTTCTTGGAGCTTTTTTGAAAAGGTACATTCAGTTTCTGAATCTTGTTCATACTTTCTGGCTGCTAAGCTCTGTTTCTTTCTTGATAAAAGATATTTGGAGTTCTGTTCTACTCTTCTCATATCATTACCATGACATTCAATATCCTCTCCATCTATAAGAATATTGCCTTCCTTAAAAGTCTCAAAGGACGCAAAAGACCGCCTTGTATCCAAGCAAGAGATTTCAGTTTTATCCCAGCTTTCTGTTTCCTTGGACCTCCAATTCTCTTCCATGTCTTGATGTTGTCTATGATGGTTTTCTTCCCAAAAAGAGCACATGTTTCTTGACCAAATGCAGCTAGCAGCAGTCCTGAGATTCTGATTCCCTGAGCCATTCAGTGAGGCTTCTTGTGGTAGGAGGTTAGGTTTGAAGGGTCTGAAGCTTGAAATATTTCTTTCTCTTGGTAACTTGTGACTTCTGGGGATAGTTAGGACATCAGGTCTCATGGGCAAGAGTGACAGCGGTGGGAGAATGAACTAAAAGGAAAGAGAAAAAATGGAGAATGCAAATACATATAAATATGTTAACTGGTTTAAAGTCATCTGAAGAGATTGTAATTTTTTTTTTGAGACAGGGTCTTGCTTTGTAGTTCAGGCTGGCCCTGAGCTCACTGTGTAGCCCAGGCAAGCCTCAAACTCAGCAATCCTCCTGCCTCTGCCTCCTGAGTGCTGGGATTACAGGTGTGAGCTACCACACCCAGCATTTGTAATATTCTTTTAAGGAAGGTATTTAAAATACAAGGTATCCTAGAGATCAAAAATTTTAAACAATAAAATTTCCATGATAGAATATTTACTTGTTATGTGCAAGGCCCTGGGTTTAATCTCCAGCACCAAAAAGAAAAACAGAACAAAACAACTAAAATCTCATAATCAGTAGTTGGGGTGGAGTTGCTTTTTGTTTTGTTATTGATCTTGTTTTTAAATTTTATTATTTTAATTGGTTTTATTGGTACATTTTATTTACATGTTATAATCATAGTCAACATTGAGAATTTGTACCAGTATTTGACATTATTTAATTCTCATTTTTTCCTTTTCCCGTTCCCTCAAGTCTCCCACCCCCTATACACATAACCTTTGTTTCCTTTTTTTTTTTTTTTTTTTTTTTTTTGAGACAGGGTCTCAATTTGGATTACAGGCCGACCCTGAGCTCACTATGTAGCCCTGGCAAGCCTCGAACTCAGCAACCCTTCTTCCTCTGCCTCCCAAGTGCTGGGATTACAGGTTTGAACCACCAAGCTCAGCATTCATGGTATGTGGTACTGATTACCAGTGGGCGTGAGCCACCATGCCCGGTATTGTTGTATATGGTTACAGGGAGTGAACCAGGGACCTTGCGCTTGCCAGGCAGGTGCTGGAACCACTGAGCTAAATCTCCGGCCCTGTTTCCTTTTTTTAACCGTCAAATTTTTTCTTTCCCTTCTTTACTTACGCCTACCCCCCCCCCTTTCCCTTTGTCTCTTGTTTTAAAACCAAGACAAAACAACACTTTTTTTTTGAGACAGGGTCTCGCTTTGTAGTTCAGGCTGGCCCTGAGCTCACTATGTAGCCCAGGCAAGCCGCCGCAAACTCAGCAATCCTCCTGTCTCTGCCTCCTGAGTGCTGGGATTACAGGCGTGAGCCACTACGCCCGGCACTGTGATTTGTGGTATTGATGGCTGGTGGGCGTGAGTCACCATGCCCAGCATTCTATGTGGTTACCGGGATCGAACTCAGGACCCTGCGCTTGCGAGGCAGGCGCTGGAACCACTGAGCTAAATCTCCAGCCCCAAAACAACACTTTTAAAAGCGAGGTATAAACACCTGTGGTTACATATTTTCAAATGAAGAATCTATGTTAAAAATTGAAGATAAGTAGTTTCTCTTCTCTTTTAAATTTTTCTTTCCATAGGATTGATTTTTTAAAAGTCCCGCTGTGCATAGTTTTAAATTGCTCTTATGTATATTTTAACAATGATCACCCCATTGTTGGCTAAAAAGTTTGTATCTGTTACACAAATACAAATCATCATTGGCTGGGCATGGTGGCTTACACCTTAATCCCAGCACACATGAGACAGAGGCAGGAGGATTGTTTGAGGCTAGCCTGGGCTACATAGTGAGTTCAGGGCCAGCCTGTGCTACAAAATAAGACCCTGTCTCAAAAAAAACTAAAAAAAAAAAAAAAATCATCACTTTGCTGAACTGTTTGTTACAACTTATACATTGCCACACTTTGCACTTGAAAGTAACCTGGATGACTTTTCATTCTTTTACCGTTCAACTACCACATACCCCAGCAAAGTCATGGTTCAGAGCTTGCGGCCTCAGTCCCCTACTGAGTCATGGAAACCCCTGCAATTTCGCAGAAACCTCAGATATCCTCCACAATGGCTTTTGTTTTGTTTTGTTTGTTTTGTTGGCGGAGGTTTGCAAGCAGCCAATCTGAGGGAGCGTTATTTAGTTCTTGCTGCTGATTGGCTGCTGCCTCTCCAGCAGGTGCTCCAGCGTTCCTGCACCATAACAAGTTGCTGTACTGCATGTGGCTATCTGGAATGTTGTTGGTTTTATCTTCTGAAAGCCCTCAGATCCCTAGATGCCACTGAAACGCCTGGCACCTGCTGAGGCTTTATTAATATAGTATTTTATTAAATTACATAACTGCGGAAGACACAGCATATTTAGTTATTAAAAATAAGCTTCTGTAAAAATAGACACATGAGGGCCGGAGATTTAGCTCAGTGGTTCCGGCGCCTGCCTCACAAGTGCAAAGTTCTGAGTTCAATCCCCACTAACCACGTACAGCAGTACCAGGCATGGTGAGTCACGCCAACAGCAATCAGTACCACATACCACACAGTGCCGGGTGTGGTGGCTCACACCTGTAATCCTAGCACTCAAGAGGCAGATACAGGAGGATTGCTGAGTTCGAGGCTTGTCTTGGCTACCTAGTGAGCTGAGGGCCAGCATGAACTACAAAGTGAGACCCTGTCTCAAAAAATATATACATATATATAAAATATATACATATATATGTATATAGTATATTATATAATATGTATTAATTATAATGTGTATATATTATATGTATTAATTATACATACATAGAGACACATGAGCATTTTTCTAACCATGTGTGAAATTTGCGGGGTTTTTGTTGTTGCTTTTACAAGTCATGGGAGCTCTAGCAATCTAACATCATAAATTTTGGGGATCCATTTTATTTTCAAATTAAGCTGTTTTGTTGGTTGGAGATTTAGCCTAGTGATGCTGCCCATGCCTAAATTCAGTCCCCAGGATGGCCCTCCACACATCCAAAAATTAGGATAGTTTGTAATAATACCGACCTCTAGAGGTCAGTGTAACCTAGAATATAATATTCAGCTTTCTAATCATTGAGTGATAAATGCCTTGATGTTTCTTTTCCTTATGTACTTTTTACCTTGTATACACAGTCCTAAGTCAGAATACTTATAGGCATGGGTCATGCATGGCAACTGAGAGCTTATAAGTTTAATTTTCATTCTTTTGCCACCTTTTGTAAGGAAGAGGAAAAAGAAACTTACACTAGAAACCTGAGCATTAGGAGGTAAAACACTTCATTTTCATTGTCTGGGTGATTTTCTATATTCCCCCCAAGTTACTTAGAAGTAATGGAAGATTCTCCCAGTGCTTCAACATCTAATAACTGCTACCAATTTTTTAGTATATTAAACTCCTTTTTAAAACACTAAGAGGTACTAATATATGAGTATTTTCTCAGAAGCTCACAGAATACAGAAGGGATATGAGAGCTGAGAAAAGTAAAGAATTATAAGCATCTTTCCAAAAGCTTTCCTTATAAACAACCAAAAAAATTTCACCACTGGAAAAAAATTATCTAACTTCTAGAAAGATTAAGCTCTTACCAGTCCAATTATTTAAATAAAGGATGACCAAAAATTGCACATTTTCATTAATTTCTATAAGGTAATATAACAGGAAATGTAATAATACAGTTATATCAATTTTTTGAGACAATTTGTAGTTCAATTTGTGGTTCAGGCTGCCCCTGAGCTCACTATGTAGATCAGGCAAGCCTTGAACTCAGCTATCCTCTGCCTCCTGAATGCTGGGATAACAGGTGTGAGCCAATCACCCAGCATTTGTGATATGTGGTACTAATTGCCAGTGGGCATGAGCCACCGTGTCCAGTATTGTTGTATGTGGTTAATGGGAATCAAACCAGGGACCTTGCGCTTGCTACTCAGATGTCGGAACCACTGAGCTAAATCTCCAGCCCAGTTTTATCACATTTATTCAACACAAGAATCAACTGGTTGAAAGGACACCTGGCTGAGTGTTGGTGAGGATAGTCAGTATGTAAACAAACCCAGTGCCCGAGCAACACTTGGGATAAACTGTTAAGTGGTTAAATCAAATGAAGCCAGGCCTAGTGGCACATGGCTATATAATACTAGAAATCATTAGGCTGAGTTAGGAGGGTCACTGGGCTACATAATGAATTCAAGCCTGAACTAGATAGGAAGGCCCTGTCTAAAAAACAAACATAAAACTAAAAACAAAAAAAAAAGACAAAAAATAAATAAATGAAAATGTGTCTAAGGGAGCTGCTTGCTTCATTTTATAGAGAAAGGAGGCAGCCCAGAAAAGCAATGCGCAAGGCATAATTTTCCAAGGAATGATTTCTAGTCTATGAATCCAAGTTATTCTCCCAAGATATAATTGCTGAAGACTAGGGTCTGAACAGTGTAATGAGATTTGTCTTTAACAATTAAAGTTATTTGGTTTTTAATTCTCAAGTCAGAAATGCTAAAACTAATCTTACCCCAGTTCTTCGGCTACTGCTTTTCATATCACATGTAGAAAACTCTACAAAAAGAAAAGAAAAACAGTAGTTGGATATTCTTAGTAGTTGAGTGAGCACATCCTTGAAGCAGAGTTTGAGGACGAAGTAACATAGTTGTCAAAGTTTGAGGGAAAGAGGTAGAAACTTACATCATGCAGTGTAATCCACATGGAAGTGGGTATGGAGAACTAGGCTGCTGCCACCAGGGAGATCTGTTTCTCCCTTTCCACAGCTTTGTTTTGCATGCTTTATATGGTCTAAAAACATTAAACAATCTCAGAAACAAACAGTTCACAAACACGAAATTGTGTGCCATTTTGAGAAGCATGATGAAATCTCACACCATCCTGCTCTGTCCCGTCAGGATGTGAATCACCACGTTCTGACCACCCACACTGTCTACACCACCCACCCGTTAGTCACCGCCCCGCCACCTCTGTTGTCAGGCTCACTGTCGTAGTATCGCAGTGCTTGTTCTCACTGACCCCGTATAAGAGACTAATGCTGCATCACTGTGCCTACATCATTCGCCTCACTTTATCACACAGGCATTGCATCATCTCCCATCATCACAAGAACAAGAGGGTGAGTGCAGGGAAATAAGATACAAAGAGAGAGAGACAGAGACGGAGAGACCACATCTACATAACTTTTATTACACTCAATAGTTATAATTGTTTCATTGTTGACAATCTCTTATTAAGCCTAATTTATATATTAAATCTATAATCATTAAATGTATATGTAGGAGGCCTGGAGATTTAGCTCAGTGGTTCCAGGACCTGCTTCCCAAACGCAAGGTCCTGAGTTCGATCCCTGGTAACCACATACAATGCTGGGCGTGGAGACTCACACCCACCAGCCATCAATACCACATACCACAGTGCCGGGTGTGGTGGTCACACCTGTCATCCCAGCACTCAGGAGGCAGAGGCAGGAGGATTGCTGAGTTCGAGGCTTGCCTGGGCTACATAGTGAGCTCAAGGCCAGCCTGAACTACAAAGCAAGACTCTGTCTCAAAAAAAAAAAAGAAATGTATATGTAAGAAGAAACGGGCTACATAGGTTTCCATATTATCAGTGATTTAGTCTTCTACTGGGAAACTTGAAACAGAACCTCTGTGAATAAGAGGGGACCACTGTATAGCTGTCATTTTCTGACAGCGTCCATGAGATCTCTGGATCAGAGAACAGACTGCTTATTACTGACACAGAACCCGTGCTTGTTTCCCACATCCCAGTCCCTCCCAGGGCTATGTGAGGAGAGCTGGATATTTACACGGTAGGTTTGCACCATACAAGGAACCTTGAAATCATGTATCTCAGGTGACATTATAGAATGGTTGGCACCTTTGCCCATCTTTCCCTCCAGAGTGAGACTTCCTGATGAAATGTAATCAAATGTCTCAAGGAAAAAAGAATAAGATGTCTCTAGGCTTTATGACCCTACGATATAAGCAAATATCCTGAGGAATAACTCACTAAAGGCCTGTTTGCCATCAGTTATCTTTGAATTTAGTTTTCTAGAACTTTTTTCTCAGGAAGCCTAGACTGTGCAGAAATGTGAAGATAAGTGTAATTGTCTCTCAACTGTTGTTTGAGTTAAATCGTAAATTCTAGACAGTGATGTGGGGAAGAAGAGTGTGGAATTTAGTAGGTAATATAATACCTAAAGTTGTATTCTTCTTGCCAAAAAGTCAGAAGAGTTCCCCAAGTCCTATACACCATGCCAGGCCAAAGCTGAAGTCGAAAGGCCCCCAATGTCTTCAGAGTCAAAACAAGTTATATCAGTGGGTGCCAATGGACACTGGTGAATTGAGATCGTATGCCCAAATTAGAGCAGTGTCATTATCCATCTGTAAGTGAAGTCCAGGCCAGCTGGGTAACCCTGCACTGCTGGATCTTCTAAGGAGAAAAGATACCAGAGATCTGCAGATTTTACATGAAATGCTCTTCCCAGTCCTTTGGATTATTTGGGATTTTTGTTGTTTGTTTGTTTGCAGGATTTGAGAGGGACTATTTTATTTGTTTGTTTTTGTTTTTTTGAGACAGGATCTCACTTTTTAGTCCAAGCTGGCCTGGAACTCACTAAATAGCCCAGGCTGGCCTCAAACTCAGGCTGACCTCTCCTGCTTCAGCTTTCCAGGTGCTGGAATTACAGGTGTACACAGCCATGCCCAGTTCTTTGTTTTTGTTTTGTTTTTTAATACTGTGAGGGCTAAGTAAAGTATTCCTATAGGTCCTTTTCAGCCATAGGCTGTGATTTTGAAATTTTTCTTAAAAAAAAATGAACTTCTTGGGGCCGGAGATTTAGCTCAGTGGTTTGGGCACCTGCCTCACAAGTTCAAGGTCCTGAGTTTGATCCCGGTAACTACATACAGTGCTGGGTGTGGAGACTCAGGCCCACCAGCAATCAATGCCACATACCACAGTGCCAGGTGTGGTGGCTCACACCTGTAATCCCAGCACTCGGGAGGCAGAGACAGAGGATTGCTGAGTTGGAGGCTTGCCTGGGCTACATAGTGAGCTGAGGGCCAGCCTGAATTACAAAGTGAGACCCTGTCTCAAAACAAAACAAAAACAACAACAACAACAACAACATGAACTTCTTTAAACTCTAACATGGGCAGAGAAACTCACTGAATTTCAGGTGATAAAAGTCACCTAAGAAGAGGATCTTCACAGGAGGAGGCACAGGCTTCTTAGCAAGGTTGGCCCAGGTATTCTCCCTCTGTCCCAGTTCTCTGCACATTTATTCAACAGATAACTATTGAGTGCTTACTGATTGGCTAACATCGTCCCAAATAATAAATATACTTTGTAAATAACAAAGACAAAAACCTTTGCTCTCATAGAGTTTCCACTTTAGAGGTTGAGTTTTTCTGTTGAAAAGGTATTAGATGTTAACCCAGAAATACAACTGAACATAATTTATAATTAAATTCCTATGAATAACCTCATGAATTTAAAAAAGCCATTCAGATATAATAAATATTTGGTTAGCTATTATACAGCACTGCTCAAGAATGATGTGCAGCGGACGGACCGGACCCAGCAGCCCCGGGCCCGCCGTGCCGTGAGCCCAGCGGACTGGGGAACTTGCGGCGGGCGGACCGGACCGAGCAACTCCGAGCCCACCGTGCCATGCTTCCGGCGAACTGAGTGAGCAGCACGCGGACCCGGCTGCAGGGTGCAGGCCATTTCCAGTGGACTGAAGGCCGCCCAGCAGCACACTGTAACCCGGAGCTGTGCAGTGAGGAGTCAGACATAGAGGTAACTCA
>PVIC010050738.1:0-12711 GCA_004025085.1 Thryonomys swinderianus
GGGGAGAAGCCGCTTTTTAAGAAAACTGATGTACAATAACCCAAACAGAAATCACCCCCAGGGGTCCATGGGGGATTTGTGTTCACAGGAGAAACTATAAAGTCAGCAG
Organism: Thryonomys swinderianus; assembly: GCA_004025085.1. NCBI lineage: Eukaryota > Metazoa > Chordata > Mammalia > Rodentia > Thryonomyidae > Thryonomys > Thryonomys swinderianus. The sequence goes on from PVIC010050738.1 coordinate 110, forward strand.
TGGGTCAACACGGATTTCCAGCCTGAGGAAGAGGGGAAAGAGAGAAGAAAAGGAAGGGAGTTTCAGAGACCTGCGGGCACCAGCAGGCCCGAGGATACGTGAAATGAGGGCAGGAGAGAGGCACAGACAGGGCTCAGTCAAACCCAAGCCGCATGTGAAGACGGCCCATGCGTGAGCAGGCAGGACAGGCTGTGCGTGCTGAGCTGGGCACGTGCAGCCCGGTGTCTGCACGAGGACAAACCCAGCTGGCAGCACACTTCTCACGACACGTTTGTAGCATGGGTGGCACAAGCTACATGTGAAGACATCAGTAAAAACTTTCCAGACTCACGAAAGCCGTGCTCTTCACATCCAGGAAGCTTAAAGCATTCCAAGGAAGAGAACCTCAAGCAGATCTCATGCTGAACTGGACAAGCCAAAGGCAGAGTCTGGAGAACAGGAGAAAACTCAGTGCTCGCAAGGAAGCTCAGAGTCACTTCTCACAGAAGCCACGGAGGCCAGAGGCAGCAGGAGGGTGCAGGGGGCGCTCGGGGGACGTGCCTATCAATAACCTATTTAAAATGAAGCAGAAATTAAAACTTTCTCAGACACCCACAGAAGTGATGTAAATGCATAATGAATGACTCATTTCAAAACATGACTTGGGTGCAGACACATGCCCACCCGTGCCCTCCAGCGGCCCGACCCTGCGGACACGCGTGCTGTCCTTCGCCCCTTTCTGAAGCGGTTCTGGAGGCCTTTCTCACGCGTGTCTCTACGAGGCGTGATAAAAACACAGCGATTGCTGCCATCCAGTGGGCAGGCCGCGCACAAGAACATCTCCATCTGCCTCCCCCAGTCCGTGCCCTGGAGGTGGGGGCCGCACGGCCTCGGGCCCTCCCGAAAGTCGCCCGGGGGAGGCGACACGTTCGGAACCCGCTCGGGACATCGAGGCAGCCGAGCCGCCAGCTGAAGACACTCGGGCGCCGGGACTCCAGAGCGGCCGCCGGAAGTGGCCAGGACCGCGGGTGCGGGCGTGGGGAGCCAGGGTGTGTTTTGAAGGGGACTGAGGGCCGCGTGTCTTCTTTCGTCATAAATGTACAATTTAAACACCCAGCGTATCGTCTGATCGAGATGGGAGTCACCGGGAGCAGGCAGCCCGTGGGGATAGCGCAGCAGCCCTTCGGGAGGGTGTGGAGGCGTCAGAAGGAAACGCAAACCCACACAGGAGAAGAGAAGCGCCACAGAGGGGTTCAGTGGGCGGATTCAAACCCCAGAATGCAGGGGTTTATTTTTTGTGGGATCTGATTTAAAAGAATTTCACATGGCAATTACAAACCTGTGCAGGTGAGCAGCAGTGGATGAAGATTTAAATTTGTAAAACTAGCCCAGAGCTATACTGAAGTAAAGTTCTGCACTTTAGTGAAATCAAATCAGTGTTTACCCAAACTAGATTGTTTAAATTAGGGTCCTCGCTATAGCCCACAGAGCTCCCAACTAAAAGTAACTCAAAGGGATACAGTAGATTCTTTTAAAAGACTTAAAGCAATATATCAGAAACAAAAGAGGAGTGGGAGATCAGAAAAGCAAGAAGTCATAAACGGGGAAATAATGACAAAATACAAACATAAACCATATCTCAGTTATATTAATATAAAGATTAAAGCTTTGAATTCAAAAATCCAAGTACGTTCACAGTAAGCAGTTGTAAAAATATATACCCTGTCAGTAGTAATCAAAAGAAAGTAGAAATTTTATGTTGATATAAAATGATATTAACTTAAGGTGAAAATTTTTTTTGTTTTTTTTTGTTTTTAAGACAGGGTCTCTCCCTGTAGTTCAGGCTGGCCCTGAGCTCACTATGTAGCCCAGGCAAGCCTCGAACTCAGCAATCCTCCTGTCTCTGCCTCCTGAGTGCTGGGATGACAGGCGTGAGCCACCACGCCCAGCACTGTGGTATGTGGTATTGATGGCTGGTGGGCATGAGTCTCCACACCCAGCATTCTATGTGGTTACTAGGATCGAACTCAGGACCTTGCGCTTGCGAGGCAGGTGCCAGAACCACTGAAGTAAATCTCTGGTCCCCAAAAAGCAAATTTAACCCAAAGAAAGCAGGAGAAAGGAAATAAAATGAATAAAGTAGATAAGATAGGTCATAGGAAACCAATAGAATTATGAAACCAGTAATTGGTAACTTGAAAAGATCAACAGAATTGACAGTCCTTTGGCTAGAAAAAAAGGGAGAGAAACACGTATTACTAAGGTCATCAGGAGCGAAAGTTACTTCTGACCTTCCATTAATGAGAAAGATTGTGGGAGAATATTATATGAAGTTGTACCCTAAAAAGTTAGGTAATGTAGATCAAATGGAGACATTCCTAAAAGGCACAACATATCAAAACTGACTCAAATAGAAACAGAAGAACTGAATAGAGCTTTAAAAAAGAAACTTCATTACTACTTAAAATTTTTTCACTAAGGAAGCTTTGGCCTAAATTACTTCATTAGTAAATTTTACCCAACAGTTGAAGAATTCCTTATAAACCTTCCAGAAGTCCCACCACAGAAAGATGAGACTAGAAGGAAGAAGAAGAAATTTCCCAACTTATCACATAGGGTTATATTTAACTGACACCAAAACCAAGTAGATATCCCAAGGGAACAGACTTGGAGAGCAATATTCTTTACAAAAAGAGATCCAAACCAGGTGTGGTGGCTCACGCCTGTCATCCCAGCACTCGGGAGGCAGAGGCAGGAGGGTTGCTGAGTTCGAGGCTTGCCTGGGCTACATAGTGAGCTGAGAGCCAGCCTGAACTACAAAGTGAGACCCTGCCTCAAAAAAAAAAAAAAAGAGATCCAAGCCTTTTCTACAAAATAGCAGCAAATAACCCAACAACATTTGAAGTCGACAACTGTAATTTATCTCAAGAATGTAAGAGCATGTTATTATACAAAAGCACTCATGGTCATTTCAAGAAGAGCAAAAAGTAGAATAAAATCCAGCATTGCATCATTTTTAAAAAACTCAATTCATTTCATCATTTTTTTAAAACTCAATAAATTATGAATAAAAGGTAACTTCCTCAACCTGGTAGAGATCCTCTTTGAAAAATCCAGTTATCATACAGAAGCCTGAATTATTTCCCCCTCAAATCACAATTGAGACTATTTATGTCCAACCTGTAATCAACACTGTACTAGATGTTTCAGCCATAAAATAAGAAAATGAAATTTTAAAATGTCCAGACCGGAAAGGAAGAAGTTAAACATTTGTTACCGGTCGTATCCGGATGCCTCTCAGGAGGCTTGGGTGCTCAGAGCCGGGGTCCTGGAGGGCGGCTGGACGGCGGATGTCCACAGCTGCCTGGCGTCAGGAAGGTCTGGCCGGAGGTGGGCCGCAGGCCGGGACGGGGTCTGCGCCCCGCGGGCTCCTCCGGAGCGCTGCTTCCTGGCGCCAGGAGGGAGCAGCCTCTGCAGCCGACCCTCTGCCAGCCCTCCCTGCCTCGGGGCGGGCAGCTCGGGCTGAGCGCCATGGAAGACCCCAGGCAGGATACGTCTCTCCTCCTTTTAGGTGTGGGTCTTGGGTGTTTGGTCCTCGTGACAAGGAACGTGATTAGGACATTTGTTTAGGATATTGTTGGGATCAAGTCCCACCAAGTGACAGTCTCTCGGGACACGGCGTGAATTTAAAGTCCAACCAAGAGCTTTCTTACTCAACTGAGGGCCATCCCTCCGTAGAAGGAAGGAGCCCACTCCGACTAACACACAGTATTTAAAGGCAAAATCCACCCCCCACCTGTTACCAAGAGGTTCCTATGCGGAAGTGATTGGATCACCTTTTGTCACAGTGCAGAACCAAGTTGTTACAGACGACAATAGCAACGGTGAGATCACTGGTTACTATAGAATAGTGTGTTTTAAAAATGTACAGCCTGCAGCTGTGCATTGGTTGGGTGGAGGGTTCCCACGGAGACGAGTTCCTGGTTCACAGGGAGGTTACAGGACACACAATGGAGGTTTTTAACAAAATGGCTGTTTTTATGTCAAGTTGAGTCTCACAATATTACTTTGTATGTAGAAAAATTCCACAAAATATTACTGAAATTAATGAATAAGTTTAGCAAGATTTCAGATCATAAGAACAACATATTTGCCAGGCATGATGGTGCATACCTGTAATCCTAGGACTGAGAGGCTGAAGCAGAATTGCCGTGAGTGTGAGGCCAGCTGAGCTATAAAATCAGTTCAAGGCCAGCCTGATCTCCATAGAAAGACCATGTCTCAAAAAAAAAAAAAAAAAAGAAAGAACAGAAAAAGGAAAGGAAAAGAATAAGATATTTGTGTACATTTCCAATAAACAATATGAAAAATAAAGATAAAGTTATATTTGTAGCAGCATCAAATAAAATACTTTGACATAAACTTAATAACTTATTGTAGGACTTGTTCACTGAAAATTATGCTACATTGTTCAAAGAAATTAAGGAAAAAAATGACAGAAATGCTTCCAGTTCCTGTTTAAGGAGTCGTAAGGTTGTCATATTACAGCATTTGCCAAACTGATCTATGGATTTAAAATAAACTCTACCAAAATCCAATGACTTTATTTCAGAGATTGACAAACTGATTGCAAAATTCATATGAAAATGCAAAGGGCCCATATAATCTTGAAAGGGAAAAACAGACGTTAGGGAACTTACATTCTAACTTCAAAACATACTGTTGAGCTACAGTGATTAAGAGAATACGGTCCTGCACGAGAACAGAGAAGCAGATCGGTGGAGCGGGAGGGAGGATCCACAAATAAGCTTACGTTTCCGATGAACTGATGTTGAACAAGGTGCCAAAATGACCCCATGTGGACGAAAGAGTCTGTTCATCACAGGGTCCTGAAAAACTCGGTTACCTCCAAGTAAAAAATGAAACTGAGCCTCTACAGGCGTAGCAAGGTGACTGGAAATAGATCATGGCCTCACACGGAATAGCACTCAGCATGAAAGGAATGAAGTCCTGGGAAGCGCTACGCGTGGATGAGCCTGGAGAATACGCCGCGTGAACGGGCTGGGCGCAAAGGGCCGTGGGCTGCGGGATGCCGGGTAGGAGCGTCTGCAGCGGAGGCGCGGAGCAGCGCGCGGCCGGGCGGGCAGCGAAGGGGCCTCTGCGCACAGCTACTCCTGGCCCTTGAAAGGCTCCAGAGTGAGGCTCCGTGAGCCTCACACAGCTCTGCGGAGACAGCGAGAGCCCTGACGGGCAGAGGCCTCAGACGCCCTGAGCCGCCTGGCTCCCCGCGCAGCACCGGGGCCGCCGCAGAGCTGTGCTCTTGCCCGATTCTGTTTATAGTTCCCTCCTCCCCGGGCTCCCAGGAGCAGACACAGGCTGTGATGCGCACGCACGGCCTCACCACGGAGGCTCCCTGGGCGGCCCGCAGGCCGCAGCGCCCTGACCCAGGAGGGGAGGCAAGGGGAGCCGGCCGGACCTGCCGCCCAGCGGTGCGGGGCCAGGAGCAGCCGCTGCGCGTGGCCAGTGCCGGGCCGGGCCGGAGCGTCAGGAGCGGAGCCCGGCGCTGCCTCTGCCCTCCCGCCGTCCCGCGACTGACCGGTGGCGTCCTCAGGAAGTGAGACCCCCCACCGGCGGCAGCTGGGTCACGTGCTCCTGCCTTCGGTCCCTGGCTGGCTTCCGGCCACTCCCGCTGCCCGCGGCCCAGCCCGGTCGGAGCCTCCTCCCCTCGCTCTGCAGGAGCGCACTGGCCCCGGCGCCCTGCGCAAGGCTCCCCTGCAGAGCTGTGCACCCCGCAGCCGGAGGGCCTCTGAGCCGGCCTGAGGGCCTGCCCTCTCCTCCCAGCCCTCTGCAACGTTCACCCGGCCCCTGAGGTCCACAGACGGAGCTCTTGCCTTGAATCGGGGGCTGATCACATCCGCTGGACGGGACGGACCAAGACGCCCTTGAACTAGCCACACTCGTGTCCTTCCGGTGCTCAGGCCCGGCTGAGCGAGGCTCCACGCAGCCCAGAGCGCAGGGCAAGCGGGACGCTCCAGGGCGGCGGTCGCTGCGGGGAGGTTCGCTCCTTCCTGCGGGGCTCTGAGGCGCCGACTCCTGCAGTGTGGCCGGGCCGGGCTCGCACAGCCAGCCGAAGACACGACGGGAGAGCGAGACGCTGGGTCTCCGGGGTGTGCCCTTCGTCCGCGGTTCGTCTGCGCTGGGTCTTCTGGCCCTTTGTGCACACTGTCCTCTGAGGTGCGCGAGGTGGCACCTCTGGAAGCTGTGGCGCCTGACCGCGGCTCTCCACAAGGTCAGGCGATGGTGAGCTCGCGCCCGGGCGGGGAAGCTCTGGACACAGGTCTCGGCAGTGGCGCGCCTCCCACCGCCCGCTCCGTGCGGAGCGCTGGAAGCCGCGCCCGGCCAGGGGTCCCAGTCATCCGCACCAGGCACGGCCGGCTCACTCCAGGCTGCGCTGGACCCAAGCTTTTACCAAACGATGACGCCCCGATTGTAATTCCCCTTTGATCTCGGCAGCGCAGACGGCCTTGATTTAGCGACACACCCGGAAGGGCCAGGCCCGACAGGAAGAGCGGCACGCTCAGGGCGGTTATTTTACGGTGAATTGTGGGGACGCCAGAGTCCTGCCCGCTGTGCATCGATTACGTTTACCGTGGGGGTGTCTGCGTCGCCCTTGCGCGCAGGGACCAGGTCCCCTCCTCACACGGGCCGACGCCACACGCCGTCCCTCCGGGCCACGCACCCACGCGAGGGTGGCATCCAGTGCTGGAGACACGCGCAGCGGTCCGTCGCGGGCTGCTCGCACGGGACACAGCCGCTGAGCTCTCACCGGGCCAAGCGCTGGCCCTGGGAGCAGTCGTTCGAAACGCCGGCACCCGTTTAAATTGACAAGGCAAGAATGAGGCCTGGCTTCGTAGTCGCTCAACCCTCGACACCCGCCTGCTCCTCCTGAAGGTTCCTCCAGGGCCGTCGGCCGAGCCAGCTGAGCAGAAGCCTTCGGCTCGCTCTGCCCACGACACACAGGAGGAGCCGGCCTCGGTGGCTCAGCTAGCCCGGGAGAGCGGCCGGGACGACCCCACGGCCCTGGCCGAGGGCTGTGCGACGTGCCCGCCGGCCGGCGTTACTCTGCGTGCCGCTCTGCAGGTGATGAGGGTGAGCCCAGGACCTAACGAACGAACGAAGCAGGCCACCCCCAAGGCGCGGCTGGGCCTGCAATCTGCTGAGGGCCACAGCAGAACAGGAAACTCACACGCAGCATCCGAGTGGGAAGGGGCCCCCAGCGGGCAGCTGTCACGCAGGAGCCACGGCCCGCTCGCTGGCCCACCCTGCCGCCGTCCCTGCAGACCGTGCCCTCGCCGCCTCTGGACGCAGCGCGGCCTCTCAGCTCTGTTCGTCTGGAAAACCCAGGAATCCACAGGCCCAGAGGCTTCCTGGAGTTCCTCTCGGGCCCACACTTGACGGAAGAAAGAAAGAAACTCAGGGAGAGCAGCACGCATGTGGGGCACCTGTTCCTTTCCAGCCGAGGCTGGGCGGGCGTGGCACCGAGCTGCCCACGGCAGTGACGTGTGTCCATCCCGTGTCCTTGATCTAATCACAAGCCAGGTTGGCACCACCTGGGTGCCCGGGGCCAACAGGATGTCCCGTGCTGGGTGCTGTCCCTCTGCTCTTGAGTCCACCTACCCCCTGCTTTCCTCCCTCCGGGAACTGAGCCCGTGCCAGGGTCCTCTCTCTGGCCTCACCAGAGGTCTGCGCGGCTTGGCACTCTCCCCTGGGCCTGTGCCCTCTCCTGGCTCCGTCAGTAGTGACCACGCCTGCCTCTTCAACCGCAGGTACAGCCTGTCCCTCAGTCTCCCGGGTGCCCACACCCTGGCATCTCTTTGGTAATCTCTTCTTTGAACTCTCCCGTAACCGCCTGATGGAAGTGTGGTGTCTCCTCCGTGTCCAGGCCCAGACTCACGCCCTTCCGTTAGTTTCCAGATCTACCAAATAACGCTACAGATTCTTTGTGTTGATGTTCCCTGATATAATTATTTATATGAAACCCAAGTTTACCCAAGTTTTCTGTTTATTCAACAATTGTGACTTCACCTTCAATTGTAAAAGCGCTCTATAAATCTTGGCGAACTTCAGCTGATACCTGAAATCAGTAGGGCCAGTGACAACCACAGAATATTCGTATTTGCAACCCTAATTTGTAGAGGGACCCTTTAAGCCGTGAGCCGGTGTGTGTGCACGCATGCACGTGTGTGGACCCAGAAAGGAAGGAAGTGTCGAGGGACATGAGACCGAGAAAGCCGTGACAGGGAAGCCTGGAGAGGAGTCTGGCTGGCCCCACCCTGACCCGGCTCTGCGGGCAGCAGGGCGTAGCCCTGAGTGCCCAGCTGCGGCACTGGACCCTGTCTGTCTCTCCTGGCTCATGCTGATGAATTTGGCTTCCCAAGGCATTCACCTTTTAAAACATCTGAAATTCATGTTTAAAGATAGAATCGGATCTGGGGCCCCTGCTGCCGGAGACTGACTGAAAGCCCGTCTGTGTTTTCCCTCATGTCCAATTTGTAAATGAGATTGTTAAAAAAGACTCAGTTTAATTCCTCTTTTCTCTTGCAAAGAGAAGACATAGGAAAAAAGGAAAGAAAAAAGGAAACAGATGAGCAGAAGGAGGAGAAGAGAGGAGAGCAGAGGGGAGGAAGAGGAAAGGAAGAAGAGGGAGACAGGTGTACACAGGAACTTCATTAGCTGGGGAAACAGAAAGCTGCGCTCTTGTCATCTACACTGCAAGATCAGAGCGTTACATAATCCCCCATAACTCCCTCCTTACAGCCCCCAGCTACTGTGATTTCACGGGCTGTGCTGTGAGCGATTGTTGCAACTCACTCCGTGGCATGCGTGCGTGGTTTTGTCTTGTTTTTGCTGTGCTGAGAATTGAACCTAGAGCTTTCACACCTTGCTCTCCTCCAGTCCTTTGCTGTTTTCCTCTCTAAGCCGCGATCTCACTGAGCTGGCCTCACTGGGCTCAGACTTGAGTGTCTCCTGTCTCAGCCTTCCAGGGTGCTTGGATCCTGGGCCACATCCGCCTGCCTGCTGCGGGACAGCTCGCCTGCCCCGAGAACCTCCGGTCGCAGTGGCACGTTGCATGCGAGAGGCTGGCCAGAGGCCTGGTCGGCACACGCCAGTCCAGACTCCAGCCAGCAGTGGCCGCCGCCTCGAGCCGCCGGGCTTCCAGGACTGGCTGTGCTCCCGGGAGGAGTCCACGCCCGCAGCGCGCTCTGACGCCTGCTTGCTCTTGCCAGTGGCTTCCAGGAGCCACCGTTCCAACCACAGGGGGAGCAGAGCAGGACAGAAAGCCCTGGGACAAGAGCACGGGCCGCTGGGTGGGGCAGAGGTCACGTCGCACAGCGGCTCCGCACCCAGCGTCGTCAGGGAAACTTAAGGCAGCAGCACGGCAGGGAGTCGGGAGTGGAGCATCATCCTCAAGAGCAGCGGCCTGGCGCAGACACCAGGCGAGGGAGGCTTGCTAGCGAGCATGCTGGCCGGGACGGACACCGTCGCGCCAGGCAGGGCCAGCGGGGCTCACGGGGCGCCAGGCGCATGCGCGGCTCAGGCCCATACAGTGCTGAGGGGTTTGCTTCGGCGCGGAGGACGCCTGTCAGTCAAGGTGTCGCGCCGCCAGCACCGTTCGCCTGGGGTTCAGCTCCTGGCTTCGGGTGGCCCTTGGGTGGGTGTTCCCCCTACCCTGCTCCCTGATGGCCGCCAAGCAGTGCCTCCTTTTAAAACCACCACTGTCTGTGAGTCGCCTGAGGACTCAGCGGTTTAACGCATTTTGCCATGGAGATTAGGCGCTGGCGGCTGGGCCAGGCTGGCCGAGAACAAGGCTGGCTCATTGTGCATTCCGCCCAGCCACTGCCCGTGATCCAGGGGCGGATGATCCAGTTTGGGGATTTTCCATGCCTCTGGCTTCTCCTCCTTCTCCTATCTGCCCTTTGGCCACATTACAGATCAAATTAGCATGTCTTTGAGAGGATAGAAAGGGGAAGGGACAGGTAGAATGCAAATCGGTCAGCTCGGCGGCGTGGTCCCTGCTCTAATACAGGAGATCAAAACCAACAGCTGGCGTGGGGTTTGGGATTATCAATGGATTATTTTTAATCTATACCAGACCTCCGCTTCATTACCAGAGCAATCCGAGCATGGTGGGGACTCACTGTGTTATTTCACGTGGATGCCTGAGCTGGGCGCAGACGGGCTGGGCTCGAGTCTCACACACACGCACGCAGGTGAGAGAAGGGTGCAGGCAGCAGGGCTGAGCGATGACCCGGCGGGAAAGCTGAGGCCCTGGGGCGACACGCCCAGGGTGACGGCCTGAGACACTGCCTGCGAGCACATGGGCAAAGACTGACTACAAAATCACGGACTGTGTGGGGTTGGCATAGGCCGCATGGTAAAGATGCCACTCTGGGTCCCTGTGGCTTACGATCACAGCGTCCGCCACCGGAGATCAGAATCCAGAGCCTTTTCCTGCAGAGACACCCAAAGGCAGAGAGTGAAGGTCTCGGGCCCTACGGTGCCCAAGAGCCAGCCGAGTCTCCCAGCAGCAGATCGCCAGCATCAGGGCAGTGAGAAGACGCACAGGCCACAGGCAGGGCGAGGAGCTCACAGCCAGCACCACCCACAGGCTGGTGCGAAGTCAAGGGGCACGGGTTAAGAAAAGACAGAAAAATGGGTTCGGGAGGACCTCTCAGTCAATACTGAGCAGGTACCTCGTTTATTGAGAACTCTATACTTACACAGATTTGAAGGTCAGCAAGGACATCATCAAGAGTCTCACAATGTTTCACAAGAATGCATATGTATCAGATCATCTCCTTATCATCGAAGAAGTAAGATTTTAACAGATAAGCACATATTATCCTGCTTTAAATGAACTCCTTTAAGATATAACTTCCTCGGTTCCTGGTGGCGGTGGAGGTCTGAGGCCTGCCCACCAGCCCGCTCCAGCCAGAGCCATGCATGAGGGCTCAGGGACAGACCCTGGGCGCCATCACCACCACGGAGGATTGAGGCCTGTCGGCCCGCCCCAACCCCACCCCGGAGCTGTGTTGTGAGGACTCAGGTCTGAGAGGAGCCGGAGCCGTTTCCTGTGTCCCCCCACACTGCAGCCGTGCTGAGAGACCAGGCAAGATTCAAAAAAAAAAAAAAAAAAAGGGAATCTAGCTTCTATTTTGCCATCTACTCCTAGATCCCTCTACTCACCTCTTGTCCCCACACCCTCTCCTATCTTCCTGTCAGAAGCAATACCCAGAAGTAAAAGACTCTTAGGCTGCCCTATTTCTTCTCCTGTACTATTATAAGAAGGTGTGCAAAGTCTCCAACGGCCTTACAGCATACAGTTGGTACTGTTTTATATATGCCCTTTTATCCTCTATTACCCACTGGCATATATGAGGTTCTAGAATATGGGTGATCATAAATCTGCTAAACCTATTTCACTCTCCTTCTGTTCCCCCTACCTCCCTGATTCCCCAGTGACCTCTTGTCCCCAAAGGGTTCGGGGGGTACATTTATGATCTACATGTTGTATACACATTGCTGATTAATTCTAAATTTTGGCATATGGTCATAGAGGTAACTCATAAGCTCAAAGTCTTCAGAATAGAATTTAACAAAACTTTTCATTTTATTTACTGTGTTTAATACTGAATTGGCATTGATTGTATTATGGTAACAAACATGATGTGACTGTTCTGCTCAAATACCTCCCATGATGTGTCAGAACTGAGAACTCTCAAGGGTCATTACAGATTCAAGGAGGACACCCCAGGAAGGTGCCACATCCAAAGAGCCCCAGATAATAGAAAGAAAGAGGCTGGAAACAAACATTGCCCTGTCATCAGGCAAAGAATAACATTAGTAACAACGAAAGAGTAGAAATGAGAAAATATACAAAAAACAGACACAAAGATCACCACCACAGGGAAATTCAGAGAAAAGAGAAATAGGGCAAACTGAAACTCAAGCAAAAGGACTCTTGGAGATGGTAACTAAAGCAGATCTAGTAAAATGGAAATCAGAATTCATCTCTGAGATCAAAACAGGGATACTGTCCACAGTGAGAGACATCATTAAAGAAGAGATCAGCGAGATGATAGAATCCAAGATAGCAGAAGCAATGGAACCTTTTAAACAGCTTCAAGCAGAGCTCCAGGGAATGATGAAGGAGAACAAAAGCTTGCGCAGCAGGATGAATGAAGCAGAGAACCAAGTCTCAGACCTAGAGGACAGCATAGCAGCCAGCAAGCAGGAAAGATATAATCTATGGAAAAGAGCAAGGGACCAAGAGGAATCAATTCAACAGCTTCTAGATGACTCAAAGGAAAATAATATAAGACTGTTTGGAGTCACTGAGGAAGCAGGAGACAGTGAAAAAGACAAAAAACCTATTAGAGATAACAACAGAAAACTTCACAGGAACAGAAATAGACATACAGATAAATGAGGCCTATCAGACTCCAAAACACCATGACATAAAAATATCTACACCTAGACACATAATTATCAAGGTTCCAAATGTACAACAAAAGAATGAAATACTGAAAGCAGTGAGAGAAAGGAAGAAAATCACCTACAAA
>PVIC010050739.1:0-12713 GCA_004025085.1 Thryonomys swinderianus
TGGAAAGACAGATGTACACCATTGTTCATAGCAGCTCAGTTCGTGATAGCTCAGTCTTGGAAACAACCCAAATGCCCATCAACTGGAGAGTGGATAAAGAAGATGTGTTTTTTTTAATAAAATGGAGTATTACTCTGCCATAAAGAATGACAAGATCGATCCATTTAGGTGCAAATGGAGACACCTGGAGGATATACTAGTAAGTGAAATCAGTAGATCACAGATTCCGGATCTTCTCTTTGATATGAACACCTGTGGATGCAAGTGAGCTCTAGAAAGTAGGACAGCTTTTATAGAGTGGGACATTTCCATAGGAAATTTGGTGTGGGAATGTAATGAGGGGAAGGAATAAATATGATACAGAAAGAAAATAAAAGAGTATGTATAAAGGGGGTGGGGAGGTGTGGGTGAGTAGGGATATGGGCAAAAATGAGAATTAACTTGTGTCATATACTGGTACAAATTCTCCAATGTTATACGTGATTGTGAGATGTATATAAATTGTACCAATAAAGAATTCAATATATATATATATATATATATATATATATATATATATATATATATATATATATATAGTTTTCTTCAGGATCATAAATAAGCAGATTCTACATATTTGAAAACACTTCCCTGATGTTGTAAACACTTTTGTTTCCCAACAGCTAACCTGCAAAAAGCTTTTGAAAGATATAAGATTGCTAAGTGAAGGAGTTTCGTTTTTATATTAGAATTCTTTTTCCCTGAATATTCTCACAACTCTAATAACTATATTATATAATCAACTAATTTCCAAAGCTCTTCTTCAAATTTTTAATAAGGTTTTCTCAGGAATTGAGGTTATTTTGTAATTGAAAACATTGTGCAAACTTGAGGCATATCAAACTTGCCTCATGACTTAAGACAAAGTTGTAAACTTTTAAGTAAAATGCACAACTAGCAGTTAACTGTGTTCATCCAAATAACGATATAATATGGATTTAAGAATGATATCTATAATAAGAGTCATCAGCTATAAATTTGACATAGCAAATGCTAGAATACTGTACTTTTTCAGTATTATTTTCAGAAAATGTCATTATTCTTTGTTAGTAGTTTTCTCATTAAAGCTCACTAATTCCTGAATCAAGTGTGCAGTCATGATTCAGCCTGAATGCATTATTTCAGCAAATTTGAAAAGAATTTATTTAAAAATGCAGCTTTATGGCTTCTGAAGTTATCTAAAATACCTTCTGGATATCCTCTATGAATCTGAAAATGCATAAGTGTGTTTAAAATGTATTTTTCTACTATGAGCTTTGGGGTAGGAAGAGTTTATACAGTAGTATTCTCTAAATAGATGATGTCAAATGAGTACCGTTTATCTCTATTTTAATACTAGAAAATACACTTTTTGCTCTGAGCCATATGACTTAAGTTTGTACTTCTTTTAATTGCTTACTCACACAATATCCTCTCAGGTCAGCTACTTATTATCTAAGCAAGACTTTTACGAGTTACCCAAATTTGTCTCCATTCTTTCACCCACAAAAAGAGAAAAAAAGAACATCATTTCAATGTTGTGTTTGAAAATTAGAGAACCCTCAGAACAGTGCCTTAAGCAGATTAAGTGCTATGTAAACACCGGTTACTTCTATCTATTGAATGTCTACCATACGCCGAACAATATAACACACACCGTGCAGCAGAAGCAGCAGTGAATAACCCACTAGTTACAGTATCAAGCTGATAAGGACCTGAGGAGAAAGACCAGGGTGTAGGAGTATAGAGAATGAGGGATTTGTCTCATATTGAGATGTCAGAACAGACCCTGGGAGTACCCCGTGAAGCAGGCGAGGGCAGGGGACACGGAGGACCGCGGGCACAGGGACATACCGTGCCAAAGCCCCGATGTGGGCCTACACTGCCGGCTACGAGGAGTAGGAAGGAGGCCGGGGTGGTCAGAGCAGGGGGCAGGAAGGTAGAGGACTGTAGGACAGGAAATCAGAGACGGAGAGGGGGACACAGCCAGGGAGGACTTGGCTGGCCAGGCCGGAGACTGGACTTCGGTTTTGGTAAAAAAATGAAACCCCAGGACTCTGACAAAGGGCCAACATATGTGGGGGGAGATGTGAAAATACATTTGTGTCTGTTACATTAGTAGAGACCCCAGATTACAGTGGCTTGTACTGCCAGGCGGGGAGAAAGCTAGTTCAATAATTTAACACATCTTTCCACTCTGCATTTCACTTAAAGATCTCCCTTTAACCAGTATTTATTGACACCTACTAAGAAAGGCACTAGGCTGGGCCATTATACGGATGCTATTTCTTGCCCCAAAACAGCAGACCTCCAGGTCAAATATATAAGGCTATGATACTAAAGTTCTAAGAGATTTCAGAAATTATCAGTTATAACCACGTGGTTTTACAGAGGTAGAGTTAAGACTCAAGAGGAATAAAGTATTTACTGGCCATGATTACACAGCTACTTAGGGGAAGAGAAGGGAGTGTCACTCACTTTTCCTTGCTTTACAAAAGGATGCACTCAAAATTCACGTTGTGATGAAGATTACAAAGACAAGCTACGGTGCCCACATTTTAATGATTTAACTTTATCTACAATCACAGCAGAAAAAGTTTTTCCAAATATGTTCTCACTAGTTTAACCTTTACGAAAATTACTTTTAAAGTGAGTAGTTAGAAGTTCATAAATGAATATTTTTTAAGCTTCTAAAATTACTCTTTCCTTTAGGAAGTCTTCATAAATGACAATTAATTAACTGACTGGCAGTTCTACAAATGGTAGGAATGCTACTGATTTCTTTAAATAGCTCCAGTGTGCCAATTTCTTACCAAATAACTCCTATAGATTAAAAAGCAGTCTGTCATAATCAGGAATGGCCCCAGTTGGCCACAACGATAATCAGGGACTATAACAACCTAAAATAAATGTAGAGCACTAATATGGGAAACATACCCAGTAGCTAACTAGCTGGTTGCTAGGAGAAGAATAACCTAACAGAGTCGTTTGGGGCTGAGTAAAATATTTGGAACTATGAAGAATGTTGCGTTTTTAAAGTAAATTGGGAACTTCATCTACAATGTTTCAACCAGTGCCTTATCTTCATTTTATGTAACTCAAAGAAATGAAAAAGAAAATACATCCTGTTGAAGAAAAAGCAGAACTTGTAACAATCCTGGCACGTCAGGACTGAGTCTTGGTCATCTCGTCACAAAATACTTCCCCTTCCCACAAGTCCATGTTGAGTTTTGCCAATCTGTGTATGAGAGTCCCATTAAATCCCACCCTCAACACTCTGAAGCAGAACAGACATTGGGCTACGCAGTTTTTCCCCTCGTTTTTGTCTTGGAAAAGTTAGAAGAGACATCAAAGGCATGAGGAGCTGAAATGCACTGTTGTCCTCACAACAGTATTGGGTGAAATTGGTCAGTGGGCCATCAGGCTTGCTCCTGAGATCACCAATAGAGTTTCTGTAATGTACTAATGCTACATAGGAAAAAAGCCATTTCCCAGTCATCTTGCCCATGCGTATTAGGAGGAAAATGCAATGGAGGGCCAATCCTCCCCT
Source organism: Thryonomys swinderianus (assembly GCA_004025085.1). Taxonomy (NCBI): domain Eukaryota; kingdom Metazoa; phylum Chordata; class Mammalia; order Rodentia; family Thryonomyidae; genus Thryonomys; species Thryonomys swinderianus. Next base: position 3,569 of record PVIC010050739.1, read on the forward strand.
AAGAATCCTTCAGTTTAATTACGGCCACAGTACATTAAGCGTCTGTAAGACGTCCACATTAGCTCCGGGGCTACTGCTTTCTGCAGCGGAAGAGGAGGAAAACCCTCTGCCACTGAAAAGACGGAGAAGGAAGCTTCGGTGGGTCAAGAACACAGCCGAAAATTCAATGTCACTGAATAGCAGGCTACTGTACTTCTTGTAAATGAACACTGCTTTGCTGCTAATTTTGTGCTATTTTACCTTTCATTAAAAAAAGTAATTCAAGTTAAACTCGGCTGAACAGCAAAAAGCTCTTGATATTTTGAAGCATTTTGGAACAATTACTTTGACGGGAGCCCTTGACAGTTAAATGACTCTGTTAAATGAATGTTATAGAAGACACATAATGATTCTTAGTGAAATATTGAATTTAACCACAAATGAGGAGAAACCAGTCATAAGCACTATGGGTATATTTGAATAATAGCATTTTGCTTATGAACCTCAACGGGTTCTATAATTTTTAATAATCATGCAATGAGCTAGTGGATATGTTTCCCACATTAGTGCACTACATTCATTTTTGCTTTATGCCTTTGTTGTGTTTTACTCTGAAAAACCGAGAAGAAAATTCAAAACTAGTAATAATGTTCTCTTTCACTGGCATAGAGTTTTATGGCTGGGTAATTAATAAGATGTTGTTCCCACAGTTGAAGGCCTCTTCACCTTTACTAATTCTTCCACAAAGTAAGAAATTAGGAAAACTCAAGGAGAACATGCTGCCTGAGAACGTGTGAATTCATTGTATGCCAGTATTTCCTGCATGTGTGAGACTCAATATTCCTTTTCTTATTTTATGTATTGAATGTGAGATAGTATCGAGGCTTTCTCATATTTTCTCATGACTAACAACAGAAATATGTACTGAAATAATAAAACGAGTACTGTTCAATTTCCTTTTAAAATTCAATTTCAATATAAACGAGAGAGCCCTTTTGATGGTGAAATCCGACTTATGAAATTCTGTTTTCTGGAGAAGAAGAAGAGGTAGAAATCTCAGTAGATGCAAAGCATGTGGGTGGGAACATTTGGACTGAAGAAATGAGTCCGAAAAGCAGGAATGTTCTTTATCTCATTTGTCTGGCAAGCGGGGGTGAAAGTCGGGGCTGAGCAGGCCGACGCACTCCGGGGCTCAGCACACACAGAGCGGCTGGCTGTACCGCCTGACCCCCCAGCAGGCCAGGCACAACTTCCCCCAGGCTCCCAGTGCTCCCCCGATTTATCTTTACTCATCACTGTCTATTTATACTCTACAATGCCTATTTGCATGTCTGCTCCCCACTAAAAGGTCACTCCCTAAAAACGAGAAGTGTCTTTTTATCCCGTACCCCCAACATTTCTGAGCCAACACGAACTACTGAATCAATGGACTTGTAAACAGTAAGTTTTTTTTTTTTTTTGGAGACAGGGTCTCGCTTTGTAGTTCAGGCTGGCCCTGAGCTCACTCACTATGTAGCTCAGGCAAGCTGCCGCGAACTCAGCAATCCGCCTGTCTCTGCCTCCCGAGTGCTGGGATGACAGGCGTGAGCCACCACGCCCGGCACTGTGGTATGTGGTATTGATTGCTGGCGGGCATGAGTCACCACGCCCAGCATTGTATGTGGTTACCGGGATCGAACTCAGGGCCTTGCGCTTGCGAGGCAGTCGCCAGAACCACTGAGCCAAATCTCCGGCGCCAACAGATAAGTTTTTAACTCCTGCTGACAGTGCAAATTCATCGGAACGTAGTCCAGGGGCTTTATAGAGGCGGAATCTCACGTCCGGACTCAGGTCCCAGGTCAGAACGTGCGTGTCAAGATCCCCAATAACTGTAGCGCGCGCGGCCAAGCTTGAGAAGCGTTTATCCGTGCACAGAACAGTAATGCTTGAAGTACTGCGGGACGAAGTGACGGTCTACGTGCTACAGAAAAAACCAGCCCAGGACACGATTAACGCTGAGAAAGTTTTAGAGCTCTCTCAGGACCGTCAGCGCGCACAGGTGAAACCCTCACTCAGTTCGGTTCCCTCGGAAACCTAGCTAGAGACTGCTTCACACGCTTTAGGCTTAAAGGCACAGCTGCTCTTAATAATTGTCTTTCTCCTTGGTGCAGAGTGGGTATTTATTGTCAGCATGCTGACATGGGCAGGAGTTCTGACTCTCTCCACTAAAAGCGGGGATGATTGAAAGGATATGCTGACACCGGAGTAAGAAATCCAATGACTCCAGGCTATGTAAATTTAGTTTTCTTTCATTTTTTTTTCAGGGATCTTTTTTTTTTTTTTTTTTTTTGAGACAGGGTCTCGCTTTGTAGTTCAGGCTGGCCCTGAGCTCACTAGGGAGCCCAGGCAAATCTCAAACTCAGCAATCTCCTGCCTCTGCCTCCCAAGTGCTGGGAACACTAACATGAGCCACCACGCGCAGCACTGTCCGGTGTGGTCCTGATTGCTGGTGGGCGTGAGTCACCACGCCCAAGACCATGTCGTTGTATGTGGTCACCGGGATGGAACCAGGGACCCTGAGCTTGCTAGGCAGCTCAAGGCGGAACCACTGAGCTAAATCCCCTCCCCCCCCTTTTTCTTTCTCTTCCTGAGCTTTGGAGGAGTCTTGGAAATTTTCATTTAAAAGAAATACAGGTCAGCAGGGGTTCGCTGAAGAGGCCGACACACAGTTTCATACGGGGAGGGACCCTGCGTCCTTCCTTGCTTGGTGCCCTCAGTTCCCGGCTAACGTGCCTGGGGTCGTGACGTGCGCACGTACAGGGAGACGCCTGTATCGCAGAGTCCGGCTCTGCAGCTCCGGAAACGTGGGTACAACGCGAGCTTGGGTTCTCGCGGCTGCCCCACAGCACGACGCATCTCTGGATACTCACAGATGTAGAAGTACTCTCGTCCTGGCCTGAATTCGAATCCTAGCGAAAACGGAGTAAAGAGCTGGAATTTTTCAGAGAACTTCAGCGGTCCGTTTGGGGAGTGAGGCCGGTTACATTCCCATCTCTTGAACCCTTTGGACGTGTGGTCGCAGGCGCTGTAGCCGTCAAAGTTCACCATGTAGAGGATATAGCGCTCCGTCTTCTCCTCCGGGACCGAGTCCTCGTAGTGAGGGCAGAAAACGTCCAGGTAGTCATTGATGCAGACGTCGATGTGGTAGTCACCCCTCTGGAACCTGCGGGCACAGAGCACAGCGGTGAGGCCACCTCCGGAGCCAGAGCTTCTGCTCCGAGCCAACGGCTGAGCACGCGCAAAATTCCGGGCTCTCACCGAGCACCGTTGGGACTTAGGGCGTAGTTAGAACAAGCATAGTTTCAAATTCAAACAACAGTCAGTCATTTTCCGGAGAAATTCTTAGTTTGTTTCAAAACACCCTACAAATGAAGTTTTTCACTTTCATTCTAATTAATACTTTAGACATTTTTCTTTCGAAACCAAGAACTACATGAGCTGGTATTTCCCAGGTTTTTATTCTTAAAACCATATTACATTGAAGAAAGTTTCTGTATTCCTATCTTTCGCTTAATAAATATATATATATATATTTTTTTTTTTTTTGAGACAGTGTCTCGCTTTGTAGTTCAGGCTGGCCCTGAGCTCACTATGGAGCCCAGGCAAGCCTCGAACTCAGCAATCCTCCTGTCTCTGCCTCCCGAGTGCTGGGATGACAGGCGTGAGCCACCACGCCCGGCACTGTGGTGTGTGGTGTTGATGGCTGGTGGCGTGAGTCTCCACGCCCAGCATTGTTGTATGTGGTTACCGGGGATCCAACTCAGGACCTTAAGCTTGCGAGGCAGGCGCCGGAACCACTGAGCTAAATCTCCGGCCCTAATAAAGATTTTTTTAGCAAATAAATGAGAATTGTTTCGATGGTAATTGAGGTCATTTTTCCAGCTCCTATGTAAATACAGTATGCCCCAGAGGAGTCGTGGTTCCGAGTTCATGGCCCAGGTATTGAAGGATTTTTTTTTTCTTATAACTTAACTAGTAATTGCAGAAAGACAGGCAATGTCATGGAAGCTGCAAATATCCTCCTCACTACTGGGGCGCACGCGCGCATGCGTGTGTACATGTGTATGTGTGTGTGGCCAATCCAAGAGCGTTATTCAGTTCTCCTTGTTGCTGATTGGCTGCTTCCCTGCGCAGACACACTAGCATTTCCTTGTCACAACAGGTTGTTCTACCACTTACTGCTCTCCCCAGTGTTCCCAGTCTTATTCTTCTTAAAGCCCCAAGATGCTAAGATAGCACCAAAATGCCCTGCACCTCCTCAGGCTTTATTAATACAGCATTTAATTAAATTAAATTACATAACTGCAGGAGACATACCCTATCTAGAGTTTAAACTGACAGTAGGCATTTACAGACGTTTTTCTGACCACATCTGAAATTCACTGCTTTTCACAATTCCATGGTGTTCTAGGAATGTGACCTCCAGGAATTTCCAGGGTCCACTGTATACAGAAATGAAGCTATAAAATGGAAAGAATTAGAATTATAAAATCATAAAAGCTGAAAAAGAAAAAAAAATCCCTAGAGCAACGTTTTCATTTTAGAGGAAAAAGAAAATAAAAGTATAAAATGAAAGAGTAAGTACTAGACCAATACCTACAATGGAGACTTCAGGTCCCAGCTCAACCTGCCCCTTAGTGGGTCCACTGAGGTCACAAAATCCTTTCAGCTTAACATTCTGTGCATGTCCAGGCGTTTTCCTGGAAACCACCTATCGGGCAAGTTTGCATCTGTTCATCTTCTTATCATCTCTTATGTCCTAAGGACTAATAAGTAGGAACAGTAGCAAACCGGATCATAACAAATACCCTGGCAAATTCTTCCTGAAAGGTGGAATGCACAAAAGCCACACACACACACACTCACACTCGCTACCACACACACTACCACTATGAAAAAATTCATAGTTATCTATTTCTAGTCCAGCAAAATTCTTCCTTACCTGTTTTAACTAATACCAGTCTCTATCAGTTGAAAAGTATTTTATAAGACCCTGTGATACGTGAAACAGTAATTTACAATATAGTCTCTTAGTCCAAAATCATGGTGGCAAAGCCTACAAAACTTCCTTGTTTCTAGCTAGTGAAGAAATTCTTCTTTGAACCCTTAGAAAAGGTTCATCATAAAACTCTGTCACTGCTAAAATACAACCCATAAAGTCATAATCTTCAAGCCAGGCACTCTCAGTATGAATGCTTCCCAGTGGTGATGAGCTAGTCTATTCCTTTTTTGGACATTTTTGATGTTAGAAAGTTTCTTATATTGAACATAAATCTGCTTCCGTGTCATTTGTATCCAGTGATCTTACCTCTTCTGCCTGAAGTTTCCAAGAACAAGCCTAATTCCTCTTGCATGATTTAGCCCATAAACATGTGGAGACATCAGCTATGTCTTTCTGTATTGTCCTCTCCTGGACCATGAAAATTCTGATTCTCTGGTCAGTCCCCAGGCTCCTCAGCATCCGCATTCTTGGCCTTCCTATGTCCTCTACCTCCCCATCACACTGTCCGGCATAGGGTTCAAACAGCACAAAGACCTCCAGCAGTTTGGGACCAGTCTTTACCCCCCAAAATATACCACTTTTGCTCTAGACATTCAACATTCACTGACAAAGCTGATAATATCTTCTACAAAAACAACACCGTAAAAAGCTGGAAGGTGAGAAGATCTAGATGGAAGGACTGGCTCTTTTGAGGTTGAGGAGAACAGTAATAAATCATCCTGAACCTCCGTTTTCCTTACGTACAAGTTGGAATATTAATGAGAACCAGCCTTGTGATCGTCCCATGGCTGCTTCAAGCCCAGATGAAGAAACATATGAAAAGCAACTGTGAATGTAAATGCACGTCGGTTCGTGTAAGAGAAATGAGGTTATGGCGACCCTCACTTTGCAGATACAAAGCACAGCACAAGAAAACCCCCTGAATTTCTCTCTGTATGTTTACACTGGTCGTGGACTTCCTTTTCTTCATTACTGGCAGACAATGATTTGTCGAGATGCACGGCAAGACTGTGTTGCTTTTAAAAGATTTCTGAACATCAAGGTAACATCACTGCCAAAGTACAAAGAAAAGACAGTGCAGTTCTCAGATAAAAGGGAGCCGGGATGTGAATCACCAGCCCTCAGAGTAGCCTGACAGCTCTGGATGAGGGCCAGACCAGAGCTGCAGCAGAAGGCAATGCCCAGATGCACTTTATAGTATTATATTATTATTATAGATTTTAAAGACATTCAAGGGGGAAGGCTTTTCTTTTCTTCAGTGTCACTCATTTTAGCTTTTACTAGCATTTGGCACTGCTCAAAAGGGAAAATTAAAATTAAAACTGCCATCACTTGGACCCACACTGTTATTCTTTTATTCTGCAATTAAAAAAATCACACTGTTTGATACCTCAAATTATGTTTCCCTTTTCCAAATTTATCCATATTAATATTGTTAAATTTTTTTTTAAAACCCTTCTAATAAACTAATAGGGTGGGACCAGAGACCCATTCTATAGAGGACTGTCCAGTAATCCCTTCTGGTGACATTTCATATTGTGTGGTTTTAAATAAATTATTGTGATGCCTATTTTAAACATATAACTATTCTTATCATTATCATTTCTATCTTTCTATCAAATGGCAAAGAAAAGATTATGATTTACCATAGAATTAATTTACATTTCTGCTTCAGATGTTTAATTTGCATAAATTAATTTATGAATGTAAATTTCAATGAACAGATACTATCAGCATGAAACCCATGACAAATTGGGCCCATCAGAGACATCTGCATAACCTAGTGGAGTATTATCCGAAGAAAAATTTACAAATAGATACTCTAACACTGTAACAAATCATCTTCTTCAGGTACAAAGTAGCATCGATCTGTTCTTCTCTGCTTTCACACAAAAAGTGTGTAACTCTGACTCCCAGCACCAAGTGCTTATTGTGTCATGTTCATTACTTCAATTTATTGTCCCTCACAGACCCACAGAACACACACTATTATTGTACTTACTTAAACATGAGGAGTCAGAGATAAAGAAGTCAAGCAACGTGTCCAACTAGTAAAAGTCAGGAGCAGAATTCAAAGCTCCTTCCTGCTCCACTCTGAGATTAAATCACAAATGTCGAGTTCCTAGCTCTGTCCTATGGTCACAAAGAAGGACACTTAGTCCGTAGCGTCTCAGTGCTCCCTGCCACTGACTGAGGCAAAAAAGTCGTGCTACCACCGGCATCGCTATGTTTCACAAATTTATCACGCGGAATCCTCAAAACATCCCTGTCCGTTTCATCAGCGAGGAAATGACACTTCAGTCCTTGTAGTTTGAGTTTTCACAATATATAAAATATATATATAAATAATATTTATATATTTATTAATGTGCTGCCGAAGCGAGTATAATATTTATATATATAAATAAATAATAAATAATAAGTAAATATATATAAAATATTAAAATAACATATAAATCCGAACATAAGCCTCACTCAGCTCGGAGGCATCTCTGTCACCCCAGCCACAATGGCTCCGGCTGTAGTAACTCTCTCCCTCCAGGGGGCGCTCTTACCAGTCTGTGTACCACGGGGTGACCTTGGGTTTAAACCAGGCGAGAAGCAGCCCCGCCACTGTGTCCAGCTCAACTCTGCTCCAGGTTGGCTCCAAGCCCCTAAACTGAAGCTCCTGGAGGAAGCTTCGGATGCAGAACCAGCTCCCGACCCTGTCGTCTTTCACCAGAATGCAGTGCTGTTAGGCTCCACAGCCATTCTGACAAAGAGATCATTTTTCCCGTCGGGAAATAGCTTCCATGAGCTTCAGCTCATATTCAAAGAGGAAAGTTACATCTGCAAAGAATGCTTGTACACGCCAATATCTACAAATTCCATGGGCAGCACAGCCATTGCTTTAACGTCACTGGAATTGCTTGAAATTTTTCTTGTAAATGCTTCCTCTTTTCTTTCTTAATTTTACTCATTATGTGTGTGGTTCTGCACCTCTGGGAGATCGCTGGCTATTTTAACTATCATATCTGGCTGCACACTAGTAAGGCAGAGATAATTATAACACAATTTGTACTAAGTTATCACAGTGCTTCCCAATGTAAGAAAAGTGACTATGTTTGAGTAAAACAAGTATAGGAAACATGTTACGTATGCAGAGGGCTGGTTCCTCTTCCTTGCTGCTCAGGTCTGTGTTCAGATGATATATAATATTTACGTATCTGGTAATGGTAAGAATTCCTTTTACACGCCTGTCAAAATTTGGGAGTAGAGCCGGGCGTGGTGGCTCACGCCTGTCATCCCAGCACTCGGGAGGCAGAGGCAGGAGGATTGCTCAGTTCGAGGCCTTCCTGGGCTCCATAGTGAGCTCAGAGCCAGCCCGAACTACAAAGCGAGACCCTGTCTCAAAAAAAAAAAAAAAAAATTGGGGAGTAGACTTGCTGAGAATCAAGTCATCTACCAACATAAAGGATCACTTCAGTTAATTAAGAAGAATAAAATTCAGTGTGGTAACTAGGCCTCTGTGATTGTATTAAATACTAAAACTGAATTAGGCACTTTATGGCTATTCTTTGTGATCTAGAGGCCACCTGAACGGTTGGATAAAAAGCACATCTTAGAGGGAATGATGGCAAAAGTCACAGCTGAAGCTGGGATCCGAGCTGGTCCGTGCCCTTCTGAATGTACATAAGTGGGTCTGTCTCCGCGTTTTCCTGATGACCTTCTAGCACACTGCTAATTACCTTCTGAAGAGCAACTAAAAACCACCGTTAAGATCTGTCTCTTTGGGCTGGAGATTTAGCTCAGCAGTCGTACAGCCTGCCTAGTAACCTTAAGGTCCCTTGTTGAATCCCGGTAACCACATACAACAATAGCGGGCGTGGTGACTCACGCCCACCAGCAATCAGTATCACATACCACAGTGCCAGGCGTGGTGGCTCACACCTGTCATCCCAGCTATCAGCAGGCAGAGGCAGGAGGATTGCTGAGCTCGAGGACTACATAGTGAGCTCAGGGCCAGCCTGAACTACAAAGCGAGACCCTGCCTCAAAGAAAAAGGATCTGTCCCCTTAATGGGCCTGTGTGGCAGAAGTGAGCCAACCCTTGAATTTCAACTCCAACAAAATAAAGGCCACAGAG